>MU675698.1:29131-44265 GCA_026770625.1 Nicotiana glauca
ACCGGGATCTCGTCAGGCCCGGTCGCTCGGCCTCTACTCATCCTACGCAAAGCCCTCATGACCTCCTCCACCCTAATGCGCCTGCAGTACCCAAGGTCTCTATGATGCTCTGAATGCCCCAGCTCCCCTAACTCTATATTTCGATCCCCCTCCTCGTTAAGTAGGTCTCGAAAGTACGCCTGCCACCTCTGCTTGACTTGAGACTCTCCCATCAGAACTCTACCATCCTCGTCCTTGATGCACCGAACTTGGTCTATATCCCGCGCCTTCCTCTCCCTTACTTTAGCTAACTGGAATAACTTCCTGTCCCCGCCTTTCTCCCCTAATTCCTCGTACATGCGACCAAACGCCGCGTTTTTAGCTTCCGTAACCGCCAGCTTCACTTCCTTCCTCGCCACCTTGTAGATCTCCCTATACACTCTCCTTTCTTCCTCGCTTGCGCTCCCTGCCAACTTAGCAAATGCCGCCTTCTTCACCTCCACTTTTTCTTGGACTACATCGTTCCACCACCAGTCACCCTCAAGATATCTGCTTTATCAACTAAATTAATGGAGCTATACTTGTTTGATTGATAAGCTTGTTTAAATAAATCTCACATATTTACTCAGTGGTAATGAATTAAATTAGCAGTTGCTGATTTATGTGGAATATTTTTGTTCAAGATATTTGCTTGATACCATTCCAAAAGAGAGAGAGAGACGCACACTTAGCTTCATTATGTGTAATTGAGCTTCAACAAAATGTGATGAAGTGGCACATGACTTATTCTTATGCTATATCTCTTTAATTTTCATAGGGTTCAATTGGAATTATTTATGAAATCTTTATGTTAATTATGCAGTTATTGGAATGTTAATTTCTTGGCTAATCATATAAGGAGGATCATATGCTTGATTGACCATAATTAGTGTATATATTTTTTTTAACGTCATGGTTAATGAATCGCTTAAACTTCCTTACATTCTTCTCATTTCCCTTAAAAAGAAATGCTTTTTTATTTTAGCAATATCGACACTAGCTTCTGTTGTTTCTAGAAAAGATGAGTTTTTCTTTCCTGTGATAATATTCATTCTGAATTTCACCCAGTTTGCAGGAAATGCATCTATAAGAAGCTCTCTGATGAAGAAACGGAATGCTGCCCAATATGCAATATTGACTTGGGCTGTGTCCCATTAGAGAAATTGAGGTCATAAATATCTTCCTACTTTCACTGTTGTTAATCTTCACATGCAAATGCATGCTTAAGTGATCGATTGGCATATTGATGTAGATAGTTCTCCTTTTGCATTTATACGTGGAACTTCTAGTAGCATATCACTCTTTTGATTAACTTCATTTTGTAAGCCTATCAAATTTAACAACCTGAAGCGTACTGCATGTTCAGTTCCAGACTACTTTGCAATGTTGTCCCTTTGAAGTTTGATATGCACATGCAACAAGTTAGAGCTTCTCGATCCTTGTGTGAAAGATATTGGGTGGAGACTTTAGCTTTATAGTTTTTTTGATTATTAAAAGAGGCCAAATGCCTGGCTGTGCATGTGTTACCTTCTTACTTTTTACTGACCTAACATCGATTAATGATGAATCTGAGAGAAATGTGCTATGATCATAGGAGGATGGAAATTCGATGAAGTATTGAAATTTCCACTTTCTCCCACCACAGTTGCTTTTTATTCTCTACATAGTTCATCGCCAAACAAACAATTCTCCAAGTTGTTCATCAATATTTCGTGCTTTCTGGACATAGATGAGTTAGGATTTTAAGAATACTGAACAGAGATCACAGTGATCTACATGATTGTTTTGGTGCTTATCATAAATGAATTAAGGTTTCACTTAGAAGGCTGGGCAGAAATCAAAGCGCTCTTCCGTGTTTGTACTATGTAGCGCTAAGATTGACTACTAAGTTATGACTGAACACACTGTAAAATTTCGAATTCACTTAAAAAGTTGCTCTGTGATACATTTTGGAGGTTCTGCCAAGTGAGACCAATAGGCAATGACAAGTGATTGCTTGCGGTATGTGGAGAGGAAACTTGACATAGACAAAGTAAGGTGACTTGTACTCTAAGAATGGCCTTAATAACATTAGGATTTAAAGTTCACTTTTGTGGATCTTGGAAGTTCTTGAAGGCAGTAGAAGAGAGAATGACAAAAAAGAAATGGGAGTATATAGTGCAACATTTGACTTGTGGATATTAGCTAATTGTATATATCTTATTAAATAAAACTGGGTAGCTTTCACCATTTACCTTAGGCTAGGCGCAGTGAGATCATTGGCTATCATGAAATTTTGCTGATCGTGAGTGCACATATATCTTACTAAAACGAAATTGGGTAGCTTTCACCATTTACCTTAGGCTAGGCTCAGTGAGATGCTTCATTGGCTAGCATGAATTTTTGCTGATTATGAGTGCGCATACCTGCACTTATGCGTATAATATTCACTTCCATGGTTGCTTGAAATATGAGGTTTTCCTGAAGCTTGTTCGCCCTTTCTGCCTTATCCTGGAAAATCTTTGTTGAGTAAATCCTAAAAGAAGAAAAAAGAAGGCGTTAAGAGACCCTTTTGGTCCAATATTAGACACTCGATCCTTTTCCGAACCTGCTCCCATTTCGAGTAAAGAGAGAGATAAATAGACACAGCATATTGTACTGATGGGGCCGGTTCAAAGTGACTGAGGTGTTTCTGGTTAACTCTTCTTATTTGCCATACCCCACATGTCAATATATCTTTTCTTTTTTCCTTTTCATTTCAGGCCAGATCATAATCTGCAAGATGTAAGAGCAAAGATATTCCCTTACAAGAGGCGAAAGGTGCAGGCACCTGAAGTTGTGCCTCCGATTGCCCTTCCAGTCAGGAGAAAAGAGAGATCACTATCTTCACTAGTGGTCAGCACTCCAAGAGTATCAACACAGACTGGAACAACAGGAAGAAGATCAAAATCAGTGGCAAGAAAAGCATTACGAGGCTCCAACTTTTCTGTTGAGAAACCTATCAAGAACGAGGAAAAAATATCTGGAGAAGATCAACTGGATAGCTCTAGTTCACCTGAGACTTTGACCAAGTTCACTCAGAACATAAGGCAGGTAAAGTCATTCTTCAATAGTGGTGTGGTGCATCATCTTAGGCTTCCTTGAAATATTTTCTGAGGTCAGTATCAAGCGTGTATGGGTGGATATTCTTGTTAAACTTAATCCTGCCGCTTTTGCAGAATTCTTCCAGTGCTGAGCTTTCTGGCCAACCCACGCCTGATAACGAAACGGAGAATGGCACGGACCAGTGGGAAGGTAAAGTTGATTTATGGAAACCTTTGAACTGTTTGGTCGAAGTAGCAAACCAGAGCAAGTCTGCAAAGTTTACTTCCCAAGGTTCTACTGCTAAATCAGAATGTCTGCATTCCCTTGGCAATGAAGCTCATGTCCGTAAAACTAAAGTGAAAAAACGTGGACGGAAAATCAAAGTTCACGATGACAAGAATAACAGCGGAGCTTCTCATTTGGGATCAGATAAACCTAAAAAGTTGCGAAGGAATCGCCAACAGAAGGCATCAGAATTTGGAGAATTTAGTATTTCACCACAAACTGTGTTGGATGCAATCACTACCAAATGTGAAAGAAGGATTAATCCAATTTGGTTCTCACTAGTGGCCTCTGAAGATCAGTAAGAATCTACTTTATCTTGTAGAATCCTTTTTATATGTATATCTTTTCTGAGAAAGAAATTGTATTTCCAAATGATTTTATTCAATGAATCTCCAATCAATTGTTTCAGGGAGTGTGGTGCACCCTTGCCCCAGATTTCTGCAAGTTACTTGAGAATAAAGTAAGCTTCTTTGTGATTTCATTCCTGTCTTGCAGTGAAATGTTTATCTTGTGATGCTGTTCCTGTCTGGTCTTATAATTCTTTGTTAAAGTTCTAATGATACGAATGAATGGCATAAAAAATGTCTATGCTGCACGAGTCAGATACTTAAAGCCTCGATATCTTTTGCTCTATCGATATGGTAAGAGGGTGGAGGAGGGAGTAATGTATCATTTCTTCTTTCCGAAGTTTGAGCTTAGATGCTAATTATCTCTTTTGGTGGTAACTATGGCATCACCAATTTCTCCTAGTGCCAAGAAAGGAATAAAGCTAATTATGTTATGTTTTTCGATTTAAGCTGTACAGATTCGATTTTCGTTTCCTTAAATGAAATATCTTGCATCTTATCATAAATTAGCAGTTTGTATATGTACCAGCTACAAAATAAACCAAAAGTAGCATATCACCTCACTTTTAGACCTCCTTGTAATAGAATAACCATAATTTTTACTTCGATTGAATTAACTATTAAAAGTCAATATTTCTCTTCTAAAAATCCTGTAAAGTTAAACCATGACATTCAATATGACATGGAGAGTAATTGGTAATTGCAAGATTGCACCGAGAAAACAATCTTGCTTTATTATCTTTATAAAAGAGTAACTAAAGTCTTCCCAGCTTGCTATGTCCTTTTCTCAGTCTCTGACAATTGATTATTTTCTCATTAATTTTTCTTGTTGTGGTCTTTTACCACTGGTGTTTGATGTCTTCTCTAAGGCATCATTACTTACTATTGGTTGGCTGACCTCTTTCTTGTAGCAAAATATCATATGAGGGAATTTCACATCCAACTTAAGATAGTTCTCTCCAACAAGTTAGACAGCTTCTTTTGCTCCATTGATTGATCTTGTTTGTATTAAAGCTAACTTTGTAGCTTGTATTACCTTTTCACATTTGATGGATTTGGAATTTTGGATATCTTCATATAGCTAACCCTGCTTTTAGAACTGATTGGACCAGCGCCAGCCAGTTAAGCTGGTCAAGTGAAAATCAGACCCTTACTCTTAAAATTTATAATTCTGTGAGTTGGACATCTATCACTTGTTGTGCAGAAACCCCCTTGGAAACGGATGTAGTCGGAGAGCATCTGGAATATAGAGTGAACTCAGATGACGATCACACTTAGACGAGTAATTTATATGTGCAAACAATTCTATGCATGGAACAAATTACCCTGTCTTTCATATACCAAAAGGGCTTAATATTCAACTCTAACAAAGGAGGACAATTAACTTCCACGTGATGTGTACCTAATGAAGCCACTGGATGAGGACCTGGGGGCCATTTTAGTACCTTGCCTAATGGATTCTTGCTGAGTTGTTCACATTTTGGGCTGACAATAATCCATTTGATCATAAGAAGGTTACGACCGAGAGCAATTCTTTGTTCAGTTAAAATGAGTGTAATAGAAATGCGGATATTGAGATCGATATGCATTCATACAAGATTAAGGGAAGGTACAAATAGCACATATAGATGATAAAATGGGAGAGGGTCGCCTGAGATTGTTTTGTTATGTTCTATGTAAATCTTCAAATGCACTAGTATATAAGTGCAATACAATAATGAATAAATGTGTTAAAAGGAGAAAGCAGACTTACAATTACATGGAGATAGTTGTGGCATACAATCTCTCAAAATTCATGCAGACTTGAAGGAGAATAGAAAAGAAAGAAAACAAATGATATATAGGTGATACCAACTAGTTGTGATTAAGACATAGTCTCCTTGATACACTTACACCAGGCTGGTGTAAAGAACCTCTAGTGTAAGAGAGCCCGTAAATTAATTTGAGTATTAGGTTGAAATGGGTCCAAATGGAGTGGACTTGATGATGATTCATATAATAGACCTCAACTAGGTCGAAATTCTTAGTGAGTGTGATACAGCACTCTCATAACCATTACTCCCTCCGTCCCAATTAGCACTCTTTCCTTTTTAATTTGTTCTAAAAGAATGTCACTTTCTGTGTGTTTAGAAACAATTAACTTAAAAGTTTCTATTGTACCCTTAATGAGATGATTTATGGTCACACAAATATCTAAGGCTTGTTTTAGACCACAAGTTTCAAAAGTTTTCATTTTTTCCATGAAATCTGTGTCGAGTCAAAGAGTGCCACATAAAATGGGACAGAGGGAATATTATTATTACGTGCCCTGAAGTTGCTAATTGGATTTCTTGATAGAGATATGTGGAGGATACGGGTTTTGGAGTCTAAGCAAAATATGCTGAAGACAATTAAGGTATCAAAGCGAACTGCTTTTTTAAACATTGAGGAGCTGGTCTGCCCTTTCACTGTAAGTAGTTTAGGACAGTGTTCCTTAAATAAGCTACTAGTTAAGACAAATTCCTGTTGTTTGACCTGCAAAATTCAGAGTTCAGGGTAGTGGGATTACACTGAGTTGTTGTTGTTGTTGTCGACCTACAAAATTGGGTTAAATGCAAGGTAAAAAAGACATGGTTGTGAACTACAGTGGTGGTTAGTTGGTAGAGTTGATAGGCCAATCATCTAACACCATTAGCTCTTCCTCTTTGTTCCATTGGGGATAAGCTGAGGTGTTAGAAAATAATAAATAAAAATGACTTTGAGGCGTGAAAATCGATTGTCCTTAAAGAGTTATCGCCTGTATACTAATTTAGGGAAATACAAAATGATTCTCTTCAGGATACAACAAAGCCCGCAATAACACTTGTAATTTTCTATACCACTTCGTTGGAATTCTTGTGTATTTATAGGCAACCAACGGACCCTTTCAGAAAAGATGTCTTGTTTCACAAACAGACATATTTGGTTGGACCCTTTCATAACAGACATAACTATTTATTCTAATTTTGAATTTAAAATTCAAATAAATTTGATTTTTCTGTCACAAAATAAAATAGTTAACTTTAGGATCCGACCCGGCCCACGTTCAAGCACCAAGTTCAAGTCTTTGATTATATAATATATAAATATATAGTGTACTTAATTGCACACACTTAAAAATATGTGTCCTAAATCAAAGACATAATAGGGACAAGTGCTTAAAAAGCTCCAAATGGAACTTCTCTCTTCCGATGTGGGAAGAATCCCACTTCCAACTTGTCAATAACAAACTAACTTACATGAGGTGGCATTTCTCTGTCTCTGGAGCTCCTTGGACAACTTGATGATTAATATTTGTGTGCTGCATGCTGTTTTACAAAGCATTTTTATCAATTGAACTTTTAGCTTTGCGTTCCTTTTTCCCTTCACTTGTTTGATAGCTTCTAAAGTGTTGCCTCTCTATATGAACGTCTCACATATAATTTCTTGCTTTCACTATCTCACTGAATGTTGTCATGTATTGGCAGTCTTTTCAATATATTATTGGATCAGTTGTTGGTTCTGAAAATATTGAAAGGGATGTCATAATCCACCTTTTACCTTATTTCTTCTGGTATTATAAGTAACAGCATCAATCTGTTCTGATTTTCTGTCACCAATTGGTTGGTCCTTATAGAGACTGAGAGGAGTTATAGGAAGGTCAAGGGAAAAATAGCCATGCACTAAAATTTAGATTTTAATTGTCCACTTATTGTCAGATACAGCCACTAGTTTAGCATTTTGCGACTGTCTGCACGTTTTTGTTATAGTATTCATGTTCTGTTTCATTCTATTGCAGGGATGGAAATATTCCCGTTTCTTTCATCCAAAAGTATCTGATGAGGAAGTTAGATCTAGTGAGCGAAGATGAGGTAATTTTTGTTGCTCTTTGGCTTCCATTTAGCACTTACAGAATGTTCTCAACATTATGCGCTAAACAATCCAACATCATTCTGGTCAGAGTTCAAATAATATATGGAGGGGCTTGATTTTTTCTAATTCTTTGTCCTGTTGGGTGTGATTTTGGTCTAGTTGGTTTCGGTCCTTTTGAATTGGTCCAGCTAGAGAAATATTTTGGGAATAGGTGCAGAAATTGTTTCAGCATTGAAGAAACCACCTTGCATCATTTGGTAACATAAACCTTGGGCAGTTTAACCGTTTTGACTTAATGTGATTATTAAGATGGGGGACGGTAACATGTCTTATGTGATGTTCAACGGGAATATGTGTCATCTGCTAGTAAGTTATTTTCCAATTTAACCTTCCATTTCATTCAAATTGAGAAGGGAAAGGGTTGTAAACAAGTGTAGAAGTAGGCGCAGAATAATATTGTTTTTTACACCATACGTGGTGAAATTTGTAATCCGTGTTAGTTTCAATGTTGGAAGAAGGTAGCTGTTCCAAGCAATTTATACTAAAATATTTGACAAATAGTAGCTGGACTATATCAATTCATTAATGAAGTTGGCGGCTACTGGGTTTTTCTCATGGTTTATTGTCATTTCAGCACAAGTAATACGAAGTCAAGCAGGTGGGCTTCAGGTGGTTGTGTTTTTTATGATGAGTTTTAGCATTTCCATCTATTTTATATCTTCTTCGTGCATTACTGATTCTCCTAGGATTCCACAATCTGCGACTCAAGAATTAGGTGTTATTTAAGGAAGCATATCTGTGATGGTTCCAGTTCTATGATGTGCTGACTGTTTAGGTTATTTTGTAGGTTGAAATTAGATGTATGGGTCAGTTGATAGTCCCCACTTTGCAACTGAATACCTTGGTAGATATGTGGCTTGAAACTACTACATCAGAAAGAATACCAGCTATTATTGGTTCATCAGCAAAGGACTTTGTGATGGTGCTGGTTTATGCTCGTAAGGTCCTGGGCCATCCAGCTTCTTGAATTATTCTTTCTGCCTTCAGTAATCTACGTTATATCCGGACTAAGTTGAAGTATCAGCCCAAAAATTGCTAGATGAATGTGTACTATATGGGCATGTTGTGTGTAAGATCCCTAGTTATTTACAAACTGCTGCTGCTGCTGGAATTGTCGCATATCAGCAGCAAATGAGCAATGTGATACGGTGCAGAACAGCTCGAGGGTAGCTCTTTTTGCACTTACCAGGAGTTACTTTGTGTTTCTCTAGTGTGTTGTATGATTGTACACTACCTTGTACTATCATAAGGGGTGAATTTTGTCTTGTTAACAGCGCGCCAAGATTCATGGTAGCATGTATTTAAGTCAAACTATTGAGTGTTTTTCTCAGTTTACCCTTCTTTAATGAGGCTTTTCTGTGGCATGTGGAGAAATAGGAAGTGATATGATTTCATAATTTAGAATGTTTAACAAATTGGCTAGAAGATATTTATTTCAAGTGCAAATTTATGACTTCAAAACATTCTTTTTTTTTATATACTCTATACTATACAACTTTTGGATTTCTAGTTTTTACATGTCTTCTTTTTGTCGCAAATGAGCCAAGGCTGAAACAAAATGAATAATGTCATCAATGTTCATTACACAATTACTTCTTTAAATACTTTTGTTCATTCACTTAGTTTTAGTCTTGATTTTTCTTAATATATTCAATCAAACAATACTAAAAGGAGGCAATGCTTTTAAGTGTATATTGATAGTAGAGTGAAAAATAATGCGACATACAAAAAGTTATAAAAGTACTTTTGAAAGCAGGTTTATTTTAAAAGCTAGTGTTGTTCATTTCATATATTGTTTTTTAACATGATAATTGGAACTTTTAAATGTTATATTGAAGTTTCCTATTTTTTACCAAACTCTACTTTTGTATATCTGATGTTCATCTTCTTAACAGTTCTCTGGTAAGTGTTTGATTATTTATAATATAACGGAAAAAGGTCAGCTTTGCCTCTCAATTATTACATTTGGTTTAATAATGTACTCATCCACCTATTGGGCTAAATATACCTTTCCATTAAGGTTTTTGGCTCATATATGCCCTTTAAGTTAACAGCCCACTTTAACTTTTAAATCAAAATTATTTTTAATGACGTGGCATAATATTATTGGTTGATTTAAAACCTACCCCAAATATGTCCAACTCACCCACCCGTTTGAGATCAACCCGACCTATCATATACATTACCCACTCAAACTATCTGCCTAAATCTGGGTCAAATTTGGCTCTTTAAAACAGCCACGTGGCCTGTTATGATTTGTACAATTCATAATTAAATTAAAACCCATCCACTTATAACCCGCCCCACTCTTGACCCATTTCTTTTAATCTTAAACCCCTGATTCTTCACCCTCGCTACAACTGCAACTTCACTATTTTTTAATCCCAAAGTGCATGTAAAACATATAGAGCCTTCAGGTATGATCGCCGAAGTTCGATTTTACGAAAACGATTATGTCTAAGTGATTCTGGTATTTTCCATGTCGCAATATTTGGTCAAAACTTTGTAATTAAGTGAATTTCTTGATTTTGAGAAATACAAACCCGTTCTTCATAATAAAAACCCCTGGTTGCTGACCTGGCATAGCGTATGTAAACACTCGCTTGCAAGCTCATGCCGTTGGAAAAACCCATCAGAATGACTCATATGACATAAAGTAATGGCTTCTTTCACATTTAGTTTTTTTAATAAGCATTCTCCTTGTTTCAGTTATATCCATCTTTCTTCCACATTTTTTCACTATTTTTCCTTCTTTTTTTATTTTTTAACCTTTTTTCTTCAGTTTTCCATGTGGGATTCCACTGAAAAAATTTCTCCCTCCCTTGTTTCCTCTCAAATGGTTTATTTTCTTTCTTATTTTAGACTTCTTTCATGCACATATTGTTGAATGAGTGCCAATTTAAATATTCTTATTAAACTCAATACCTGTAGAGAATAAAGTTGAATACCTTGAACCTTTTTTTATGTAATCCGAAATTAAAAAATGTAATTGTTGGCCAATTATTTTTTTATTTGCGAATTTTTATTTTGTGTAATCTTTTTATGTATTATAAGATGATTTTTAAGAAACACAACACTATATTCCTTTATTTATATTTTTAATGTGCTACAAAGTAATATAAATAAGAACTTATTCAATTGGAGTTTAGCACAAAGCACAGTCACAATTAAACCTAAAATTACATTAAATATTATTTTGGCCAAAACTCCTAAAATTAATCAATCATCCGAGATTAATACATCATAATAATAAACTGTATAATTTTTTTTTTACAAACCATGAGTTAATATAGTTAGACAGACGCACCTTTAAAAGTCCAACACGGGGTTTTAATATATAGAGAAATACAGTTTAGAGGGGTTTTGGAGACACCAAGTAGTTTAAGAAGGTAACTGACAAAAAAAATAATAGTCTAGGCGGATTTTAGGCTAAGTTAAATAGTCACATACAATATTATATGGTACGTTTTTTAAATAATTAGGAGCGTATACTAATATATTACTAAAACAAGCCATATTTTAATATAATATTGTTTCATACTTTATTCCACAAACTGTCCACACATTCTTGTTCAGTAATGCATCTAAAATTTATAACGAGTTTTACGTCAGAAATCAAATGGTAATATGCCGTGTTTTATGTTTAAATCAATTATCTAGTAAAATCAAGTGTTTTTTTTTTTTTTGTAACAGAAAATTCATTTAACTATTTCTATGGCAATTAAAAAACCATTCAACCATATTTCTGAAACTTTCGGTGGCGAGGTGCCTATTTTACTCTCTAAATTATTAACTTTTATCTTTCTAATAGTTTTTAGCATATTTATTTATTAATAAATAAAAAAATTCAGGCATATATAATGTTGGAACAAAATAATTGATTAAAGTTTTTAAGCATATATAATATATATTATAAGTATACCTCTATTTTAAATATTTATTTTTTGTATTACATGTATGGAATATAATCCTTTAAAAGCATTTATTCTATTTCATTCTCAATCGTGTAAATATTTTTTTGAGCTTTTGTTTTTATTATTAAAATTATTTATACGAATAAATTGTTTTAGTTAAAAAAATTTACCGTGTTTAATTATTTTGTTCATCAATTTCATGTGCTTAAACTTTTTTTAAACTCAAATAAATTTTTAATGTACTATATTTATGTGATTTAAAATAATTACTTATTAAAACAAGATACACGTGCAATACGGTAGGTTAGTTAGATAGGAGTGATAGCTTTAATAGAAGAGTGAACGGATTGGGTTCGCTCAAGTAGCATTTGACGGATTGAGCTAAATTCGTCATAAAGTCAGTAGTCCAATTATAATTTGTCCGATCTAAAATTCAAACAATGCCACAGTAATAGCAAAAAATTATTCTCTTATAGCCTTAGACTTGTAACGATCCGACCGGTCATTTTGAGAAATTAAGCTCCGTTCGGCGGCATAAGATCTGGAACGGCTTCGAAATATGAGTATCGACTTGCGTGCATGGTGGAATTCGGCTTTCGGATGGTTTAGAGCCAAATTTAGAGAAGAAACCTTGTTTTGGAAGTTAGAACGGTGAAAAAGTTGACCGGAATTGGACTTTTGGGTAAACGACCCCGGAATGGGCCGTGGATGATCTCAGCAGCTTCATATGGTGATTTTGGACTTAGGTGCGCGTCCGGATTCGGATTTGGAGGTCCGTAGAGTAATAGAGGCATTTCGGCGAAAGTTAAAGTTGGGAAACGAAGAAGTTTGACCCACAGTTGACTTTTGAGATATCGGGGTCGGAATGCGATTCCGAGAGTTGGAACAGCTCCATTATGTCATTTTGGACTTGTCTGCAAAATTTGACGTCATTCCGAGTTGAATTGATAGGTTTCGGCATGAGTTTTGATATTTGAAGATTTAGAAGTTCATAAACCTAATTTTTGGCTTGATTCGTCGTTTCGATGTTGTGTTATATGATTTGGAACTTCGAGCGAGTCTGTGTTAGGTTATATGACTTGTGTGTGTGATTGGTTGAGGTCCCGGGGGCTTCGGGTGTGTTCCGTATGCTCAACGGGCAAATTTCGGAGTTTGAAAGAAAATTTGCAGCAGGCCTTCTGGTGTTTCCGCTTCTATGGCTTGGGAACCGCAGAAGCGGAGCCGCATAAGCGGAGCCGCATAAGCGGAGCCGCAGAAGCGGCTTGGTCACCGCAGGAGCGAAAAGAGGGCAAGGCAGCTGGGTCCGCTGAAGTGGAATCGCTTCCGCGAGTGTAAGACCGCAGAAGCGGAATTTGGAATTTGAAGTGAGGAGTCGCAGAAGCGGCTCGTGATCCGCATGTGCTGGACCGCAGAAGCGGTCCCTTGTTTGCAGAAGCGGAAAGCACTGTTCTGAAAAGGGGAAATCCGAGGGTTTATTTCAAAAGTTAGAGAAATCAAAATTTAGCTCGGGAGAAGGCGATTTTGGGTGGATTTTGAAGAGGAGATCACTGGGTAATGTTTTCTTAACCTCATTTAGTTATTTTCTATTAATATCTAGTTAAATCCACCATTAGAATTCGAATTCAAGGTCAAAATTGTGGAAAATTGGATGAAACTTCTTAGACTTAACTATTGGGTTTTGAGGGGGCATTTGACCTCCGATTTGGGAGATTTTTATATGGTTAGACTCGTGAGAGTATGAGGGTTCTGAAAATGTAAAAATTATTCGATTCTGAGATATTGGCTGGAGGGGCGTTTTGGTTATTTTACCTATTTTCGCGCCCTAACTTTAATTTTAATAGTGAAATCAGTTGTTTGCAATATTATTTATGATGTGCAATTTATTTGAATAGATTTGAGCCATTTGGAGTCGGATACTCGTGGCAAAGGCGCGATTTCTAGTGATATTGAGCCGGTTCGAGGTAAGTATCTTGCCTAACCTTGTGTGGGGGACTTCCCCTTAGGGATTGAGTCTTCCTTGCTAATTGTATTCCTTGTACGCGAGGTGACGAGTGCGTGCTTGGATTTATTTATGGAAAATTACCCCTTTTAGGCTCTTAGTTCGTTATAATCACCGAACATGAAGTTGTTCTTGATACGATTGAGTTCCATGTTGTTAGTTTCACCTCTACATGATTTACTTGGAATTTATTGCCCTTTTGGTTATAGTTGTTGCCTAATTGGTTTTACTTGTTTAACTGTGGACATTTACCCCTCTATAGTCATATTATCATTTTTAACTGTTGTCTTTATTTGGAAAGCATCATTTCTACCTCTCATGTAAATAATTAGCCTTAATTGGAAAGAAGTTAGATATCCACGTTTAGTTGATATTTTTCTTAATTGTAATTATTTGATTCATATTAACTTCCTTGTTGTTGAATTTAGTATTATGAAATCATTGTTTCGTATTATTTCTTCTTTGTTGAGTTGTTCTTATTGCGCTTAGCATTTCCCTGTTACGGTTATTCCTTGTGAGTTAGTTGTACCGTCTTTTGGTGAATGAAATTTCTGGAGTTGATTCTCTTGCTTTGTCCTGTATGTATTTGTCATTTTTGTGTTGTACTTGAGACTGTGATGCACGAGGTTTCTGCCATGCGGCTGTTGATATTGTGATACACGAGGTCTTTGCCGTGCGGTTGTTGCTACTGTGATGCACGAGGTTTCTGCCGTGCGGCTGTTGATATTGTGATGCACGAGGTATTTGCCGTGCGGTTGTTGCTACTGTGATGCACGAGGTTTCTGTCGTGCGGTTCTTGTTGAAGGGTTGCACGAGGTCTTTGCCGTGCCATTGTTGTTATTGATGTTTTGCACATACGACATAATAAGGCGGGATATGTTATATGCTTATATGTGGGTTGCGCATGTGGCAGAATAAGGTAGGACATTGTTATGCACGTGTGGCAAAATAAGGTGGCGCCTATCATATTATTTATTGCACACGTGGCGAAATAAGGGGGCTACGTCGGAAATTGATTGTATAGAGTTGTGACGGCTTGTTGAGGCCTTCCTATTTGTTTCTATTGTGATTGTGGATTGTTTACCTGTATGAGCGTTGCTGCTTGGGAGTTGTGAGGGAACATCGTACATACGGCCCGTCCTCCTTTTCATGTTTGCTAGTTGGTAGAATTTTGTTAGAAACATTGCACGAGCACACACGTAGCTGAACACTCCTATTAGAGATAAATTCCTCCTGATTTTTCTAAGGGTGGAGGTACACCCTCGTTTATCCATTATATTTGTGAGAGTGGCCCTAGTCAGCCAGTTAGTTGTCGGTATGACCGTGAGATTGATGGGGCACAGGATGCCAATTGTTAGATTTCAGATGTTGGGTCTTCGCGAGTTGTGGTTTGTCCGAGACTTGGTAAAATTGTGGAAAGAGTAGGATAAGACCTTCTGTGAACATCATTGTATGATATGAGTTATTGACTTATTTTTTTTCCCTTGCTGTGTTGTGACCTTAGGATTTGGGTTGTGATTCTGCCGTCGTTTTGTATCATCGTTTATTATATTCTTGTTGTTAATTGTTGTATTTATC
>MU675698.1:45849-89194 GCA_026770625.1 Nicotiana glauca
TTTCCAGCTTTTCTGTAATAAGTATAGTTCTCCCAGTATTTTCTCCTTTGTATAGATATTCTTGAGTCAGAGCCTCTTATGTATCCCTTAGCTTGTGATTTGTGAGTTTTCGAATTTTGGGGAGTTTGTTAGCTTTGAGAATTGTTGTGGTATGTGCCGAGCGGCACCTTAAACCCTGTTTATTTTTATTTATTTTCTTCCGCAAATTTTTGGTTATCTTCCACATTGTTAAGCTTACCTAGTCATAGGGACTAGGTGCCATCACAATATTTTCATAGAGGGTGAACTGGGATCGTGACAAGACTGCACTCTATATTTATGTTTTTAAGTTTTATTTTCTTAAATTGCTGAGAGATCACGAGGAAAAAAAGAAAATATTAAAAAGTACTAAAAACATTTTGGGTTCACGTCCTATGAATGCTGGTAGAGACTGCTTCTTTATTTAGGCAACCTTGTTATTTTTTAAGGGGAAATGTCTAAATTTACATCTTTACTTTTGGATATTGTTTACATTTAACATCCGTTATACTATTCAATTAAATTTTTTTATATTATTATACTATTCGGCCAAATTTATCCTTACTATAAGTAGATTTTAAAAATTACCCATCAGTATGTTAGGGAACGCAAAGTCTTCCAAATCCCTTTTTATTTAAATCATTTGTTCTTCTTCTTGATCCACTATTTTCAGGAATTACTAGTAAGGTGAATGCTAAAGGTACTAAACTATACAAATTATTCATGGATATTTTTAGTTGTTATTGCACCCACTTCTCTTCTTGTGATAATGGTTTTCGAATTGATTTAAAAATTTTATAATTTTTTAACCATATACACACCGCATGATTTTGTGGGTCTATTTGTTATGTATATGTGGATGCTCAACATGTATGTACATGCACATTCGAATATATTTTGTAACTAGAAAATTTGCCTGTGTTTTGCACGGGGTCCTTAAAACATTAATAAATTTATATAAATAACATACATATGGTATAATTTATAAATTTAGTTTATAATCTATGTAATGTATAGTTAATTAATTATATAATAATTATTAAGCTTATTTAAAGTTTTATCTATTTAAGAAAGTTCAAGGTCTAATTATAAAAATAAAAAAAAAAAAAAAATAAAAGTTACTTAAAATTATTATTAATTGTATATTGAGAAGGTGAATTTATATCACTAAAATACATACTTTTTGATTAGCAATAAAATATCATAGGACTACCTCCTGCTCTTACCCATGCAACATGGGTTTTAAAACTGTTATGCCGTATAACTCTATTGCATTATTCCCATTTAAAGCATGTGTTATGAGAAATACACGTAATAAAGTAATTGCATCATCAAATCTATATCTATATCTATATATTATTAAAAGGAGAAAAAAAAGCTCTCTCCTTAAGCCAAGTGGCAACCTAAAAAAATGCCAATTTAGTTTATAATTAGTTATTGGTTATTATTATTAAATTTAAATATATATAAAAATTAAAAATAATAAAATAAAATTGGATTTTTTATTTGGATGTGTATATATTATTTTATTTGGATTAATAAATATAGATATCTTATAATTAAATATAAAAAATTAAAAATAAATATATAAACAAATAACTACCCATTCAAATTGGGTGGGAGTAGTTTCAAGTTGGATTTTTAAAATTATTTTAAATAAAAGGCAAAAAAATAGCTATCAAAAATAAAAAAAGAGAAGAACTATCCATTCAAATCGGGAAGTAGTTTCAAGTTGAAGTATTAAAATAATTTTAAAATTAAAAATAATGAATTACCAATTCAAATTCGGGAGTAGTTTCAAATTGGAGTTTGAAAAATTATTTTAAAATAAAAAAACCAAAATAAAGAAATTAAAAAACTTTTAGAGAAAAATATTAAATAAAGTAATATGCTAATAAATATTTCTATTAAAAATGTAATAATATTAAATATTAGATGATATAATAAAGAAAAATACATAACAAAAAATTTATTCAATGCGCTCCCGGTATAAGTCCCGACAGTTTAACAGAAATTTTTCATTAAAATTCAGATAATATTATTAAGAACAACAGAATCTATATATTATTAAAAGGAGAGGAAAAAGCCCTCTCCTTAAGCCAAGTGGTAACCTAAAAAATGTCACATGGCATAGTTAGTTATTTAATTTATAATTAGTTATTGGTTAATATTTTTAAATTTAAATATATATAAAAATCAAAAATAATAAAATAAAATAAAAACTACTATATATGTATGTATATATTAATTGGTTATTTTATTTGGATTAATAAATATGATATCTTATAATTAAATATAAAAATGAAAAATAAATATATAAAAAAATAACTACCCATTCAAATTGGGTGGGAGTAGTTTCAAGTTGGATTTTTAAAATTATTTTAAATAAAAGACAAAAAAATAGCTATAAAAAAATTTTTAAAAAAAGAGAGAAGAACTACCCATTCAAATCGGGAAGTAGTTTCAAGTTGAAGTTTTAAAATAATTTTAAAATAAAAAATAAAATTAAAAAATAATGAATTACCAATTCAAATTTGGGAGTAGTTTCAAATTGGAGCTTTAAAAATTATTTTAAAATAAAAAAACGAAAATAAAGAAATTTAAAAACTTTTAGAGAAAAATATTAAATAAATTAATATGTTAACAAATATTTCTTTTTAAAATATAATAATATTAAATATTAGATGATATAATAAAAAAAAATACATAACAAAAAATTTATTCAATGCGCCCCCCGTATAAGTCCCGACAGTTTAATAGAGATTTTTCATTAAAATTCAGATAATATTATTAAGAACAATAGAATAAAATTTAAAGCAAAAAAATATTTCATCAGTAATAAATTATATATCTTCTCAAATATTACAAAAAGAAAGCGCATACTAAACAATGGCTAATATAATAAAGAAAAATATAGAACAAAAATTATTGGTTATTATTTTTAAATTTAAATATATATAAAAAATAAAAATAATAAAATAAAATAAAAACTAACACACACACACACACACACACACATATATATATATATATATATATATATATATAATGGTTACTTTATTTGAAATAATAAATATAGATATCTCATAATTAAATATAATTAAAAAATAAAAATAAAAATATAAAATAATAACTACCCATTCAAATTGGGTGGGAGTAGTTTCAAGTTGGAGTTTATAAACTATCTTAAAATAAAAAATCAAAAAAAAAAATTAGCTATAAAAAAATGAAAGAAAGATAAAAAAAAATTACCCATTCAAATCGTGATGTAGTTTCAAGTTGGAATTTTAAAATAATTTTAAAATAAAAAATGAAATTAAAAAAAATAATAAATTATCAATTCAAATTGGGAATTAGTTTTAAGTTGGAGTTTTAAAATTATTTTAAAATAGATAAAACGAAAATAAAGACATAAAAAAACTTTCAGAGAAAAATATTTAATAAAGTAATATGCTAATAAAACTCTATTAGCAATGTAATAATATTAAATATTAGATGATATAATAAAGAAAAATACATATAAAAAAAAAGTTATTCAATGCGCTCCATGTATAAGTCATATTAGTTTAACAGATATTTTGTTCATTAAAATTTAAATAATATTATTAAGAACAATAGAATAAAAATTAAAATAAAAAAATATTTCAACAGTAATAAATTATAAATCTTCTCATATATGACAAAAAGAAAGCGAATATTAAATATTGGTTAATATAATTAAAAAAATATAGAACAAAAAAGTTATTCACTAACTATATAAATACCTTTGATTTAATAGAGATTTCATTATTGGGTATATCGTATTGACAAGTAAGATTACAATTGAATTTTATTAAAGCAATACAATCTAATAGGATCAAACAAGCCCGATTATAATTTAATTTAATTACTATTTTTTAATACTGATCGCGCATCGCGCGGGCACGACTACTAGTTAGAGATAATGATACAAGTTAGGGAGCATAACTTACCAAGTATTCACACTTCACAGGAACATTCAAAAAAAAATTAATTTCTTAAAAAGAATCTAGTAATAACAAATATGAACCAAAACTTTTCTTTTGTAAATCCTAGAAGCAGAAAAATAACTATTGTTTGACAATTGTTTATGGGTACCACTAACTTCTCAATCACCTATTGTTACAAATAAAAATCTTTAACTGCTTCATTTTATAAACTAACATGTTCTCCTAGTATTACTGGGTTTTAAACTACCAAAAGCCTACAACCTAAAGGTAGCACAAATATATCTATAATCTACCCTTCTCAAAAGCTCATAGTGCCTCCAAAAATATATTTTATCCGTATTATACTTTTAAAAAAATTATACCTAGTCAAAATATTACCAAATTTACTTTTTTTATCTAAAGAAGAAAATGAATAATTCAAACCACTACTCAAAGTTATTGCAATATAAAAATATTATCACGATCCGGATTTTCCACTCTCGGGGTCGTGATGACGCCTACTCGTGGTAGCTAGGCAAGCCAACTTAATTACCTTTCCATTAATAAACAATCTCTTAACAATTCATAGCATCAATATAGAACATGAAATTTAATAATAGCGGAAGTCTGAATTAGAATCTGAATCAAAACGCGGAACAATCAACAATAGCCTCTACCCAAGACTGGTGTCACATTACTCTTGAACTGCTAAGAGTTTACTAAATACAAGGTCTGAAAGAAACATAAATCTATTTATCCCGAATACAAAGAGATGACAGTCAAGTATATGGATAGAAGGGAGACACCAGGCATGCGGACGCCTGCAAAGCTACCTCGGGTCTCTTCGGATTGAAGGTATGCTCCAGAACTAAAACTGCTGCTGCTGCTGCTCGAAATCTGGACCTGTGCAAAAATGCACAGAGTGTAGCATCAGCACAACCGACCCCATGTGCTGGTAAGTGTATAGCCTAACCCCGGCGAAGTAGTGACAAGGCTAGACTGGACCACCACATAAACCTGTGCAATTTTTTTTTTTTATATATATATATATATATAGAGAGAGAGAGAGAGAGAGGAATCGAAAATACTAGGCAAGTAAACGATATAGGAGGGGGGACATGCTGTGGGGAGATAACAATATTAATAGTAAATTTGAAATAACAATTTAAGGACAACTTGTAATTAATAGCGGACAAGAATCAAACATTCAAATAAACGCACTTGTATCAATAATTGTTGCGGCGTGCAATCCGATCCTAATGTATGACAACACTGTTGCGGCGTGCAACCCGGACCTCAAATGTCACTGTTGCGGCGTGCAACCCGACGCATATCAAATGTCACTGTTGCGGCGTGCAACCCGACCCTTAATATTTAGTATTGTTGCGGCGTGCAACCCGATCCACATTTGTCATTGCGCCTCATCCAAACAATAGTCACAATAAGGGAGGGCAAGAGAGTAAATAAACAATAACAAAAGTCCCGGCAAGGGAACACAAAACAAACAATTAAAACTCGGCAAGGGCACAACATCAATGAACTCAATATCCCGGCAAGAGAGAAAAAAACAATAAAGATCAACAAAATGTCCTAGCAAGAGAATACCCAATAACTCTTTCTCTTTCTTTCATTTCTTACTTCACGATATCACTTGAGCCCAAGCTCCACGGAATTACTTATCTCATATACCGTCACAATCTACATTTCTAAACCGAGCCAATGCTCCACGAAGTACCAAGATCACAATTTCTATCACAAAACCTTTACCACATATAGAAATCATCAATTAGACATGGAAGGTATAACAACAACCAACTATCCGCAACTAAGGACTCACGGTCATGCTAGACACCAATGTATAGATACTCGTCACTATGCCTATACATCGTACTCGATCAATTAGCAAGTAGCAAACAAGACTCAACTCCTATTCTCTCAAGCTGGGGTTAAACCAAACACTTACCTTAAAGCCTTGAATTCCACTCAATCCTCAACAATCATTTTACCCCGCAATTACACCTCCAATTTGCTCGAATCTAGTCACAAATTGCTCAATTACTTTAATAAACACTAAATGAATCAATTTGAATGCATAAAAATAAATTTTTCAAAAATTTCAAAATTACCCCCGGGACCACGTGGTCAAAACCCGAGGTTCGAACCAAAATCCGGTTACCCATTCCCCCACGAACTCAAATATGTAATTTATTTTGAAATTGGACCTCAAATTGAGGTTCAAATCCCCAATTTTTAGAAAACCTACGTTCTACCAAAAATCCCAATTTCACCCATGAAAATCCTTGATTTTAAGTGAAAAACATGTTAAATGATGTTAAAGATTGAAAGAATTGAGCAAAAATCAACTTACAAATGATTTGGGATAAAGATTGTTCTTGAAAAATTACCTATGGTGTTTGGGTTTTGAAAGAATAGTGAAAACTGATGAAAATTTGACTAAATATAAAATTTGTTGGGCTGCGGATATGTGAAATGCGAAGTTGGAAAATGCGACACTACTATTCGCATTTGCGAACTCAGGCTTACCAAGGTACCTTCGCATTTGCTTAATGGGTCTCGCATTTGCGAACCAGTGACCATCACATTTGCGAGGTTTGGCTTCGCATTTGCGACCCTTGGCCGGCCTAGGCTGGTTTCACATTTGTAAACCAGCCTTCGCATTTGCGATAGCTGGACCTTCGCATTTGCGAACTCTGGCTTCGCAAATGCAAATCCTGCAGATAGCTAATACCAGATATTTTCCAAAAATGAGAAATGCAATCCGACACCTATCAAAAACTCACCCGACCCCTCGGGGCTCCAAACCATATATGCATACAACCTCAATAACATCCTACGGATTTATCTGTGTGATCAAATCGCCAAAATAACATCATATACATCGAATCAAGCCTCAAAACTCATGTTTTTCTTTGAAATTTTCATAAAGCATCAAATTTTCATTTTAAGTCTGAAACACGTCAAACGACGTCCAACTTCAACCAAATTTTACAGAAAGCGCTTAAACCATATATAAGACTTGTACCGGGCGTTGGGACCAAAATACGAGCCCGATACCATAGTCTTTTAATCAAATTTTATTTTCAATTTCCTTAATAATTTCAGAAAAATAATTTCATAGAAAAATTCATTTCTCGGGCTCTAGACCTCAGAATTTGATTCTGGGTATGTGCCCGAGTCCTATAATTTTCTACGGACCCTCCGGGATCGTCAAAGCACAGGTCCGGGTCTGTTTACCCAAAATATTAACCGAAGTCAAATTTATTTATATTAATATCAAAATTTATCATTTTTTCACACAAAATTCATATTTAAACTTTCCGGTTACGCGCCCAGACTGCGCATGCAAATCGAGGCAACCCCAAATGAGGTCTTTGAGGCTTCGGAAGCATAGAAAGAGTAGAAAAACAAGTGATGACCCCCTTGGGTCGTCACATTCTCCACCTCTAAAATAATCGTTCGTCCTCAAACGGACAAAAGCAAGAAGTAACTGAGCCGGGAAATAGATGAGGATAACGGCTCCGCATATCACACTCGGACTCCAAGGTCGATGCCTCAGGGGGCTGATCTCTCCACTGAACACGAACAGAGGGAAAACTCTTGGATCTCAACTGACGAACCTGCCGGTCTAGAATAGCTACCGGCTCCTCCTCATAAGATAAATCCTTGTCCAGCTGGACAATGCTGAATTCTAACACGTGGGCTAGATCGTCGTGATACCTCCAAAGCATGGATACATGAAAAACTGGATGCACGGCTGATAAGCTAGGCGGCAATGCAAGTCTATAAGCCACATCTCCCACTCGATCAAGAATCTCGAACGGACCAATAAATCTAGGGCTAAGCTTGCCCTTCTTCCCAAATCTCATCACGCCCTTCATAGGCGACACTCGGAGCAATACTCGCTCACCAACCATAAAAGTTACATCTCGAACCTTATGATCTGCATAGCTCTTTTCCCTGGACTGAGCCGAACGAAGCCTGTCGTGAATGATCTTGACCTTGTCCAAGGCCTTCTGAACCAAATCCGTACCTATCAACCGAGCCTCTCCCGGCTCAAACCACCCAATCGGAGACTGACACCGCCTACCATATAAAGCCTCATAAGGAGCCATCTCGACTGGTAGCTGTTGTTGTAGGCAAACTTCGCTAAAGGCAAGAACTGATCCCGCGAACCTCTAAAGTCAATAACACAAACCCGGAGCATATCCTCCAAAATCTGAATAGTTCGCTCTAACTGACCGTCCGTCTGAGGGTGAAATATTGTGCTCAACTCAACCCGTGTGCCCAACTCTCGCTGAATTGCGCCCCAGAAGTGCGAGGTAAACTGCGTACCCCAGTCCAAAATGATAGATACCGGCACACCTTGAAGGCGATTCTCCCGGATATAAATCTCAGCTAATCTCTCGGATGAATAGGAGACTGCCACAGGAATGAAATGCGCTGACTTGGTCAGCCTATCCATAATGACCCAAACTGCATCGAACTTCTTCCGAGTCAACGGAAGTCCGGTAACAAAGTCCATAGTGATCCTCTCCCACTTTCACTTGAGAGGCTCAATCCTTTGAAATAAACCACCAGACCTCTGATGCCCGTACTTAACCTGCTGACAGTTCAAACAACGAGCCACATATGCAACAATATCCTTCTTCGATCCTACACCACCAATAATGCTGCCGCAAGTCCTGATACATCTTTGCGGCGCCCGGATGAATAGAGTACCGGGAATTGTGGGCCTCCTCTAAAATCAACTCTCGAAGTCCATCTACATTGGGCACGCAAATTCGCCCCTGCAATCTCAAAACTCCATCCGCGTCTAAGGTAACCTGTTGGGCACCTTCAATTGCCAAACCAAACTAATTGTCTTGGATTTTTAAATTTATAAACCAAATTAAACCAACAAAAGTCTGGTTTTTCAATCACTATTTTTCTCGAATTTTTCGGGTTTTTTTCCCGACAATCTTCATAGCATAAAATTTATAATTTGTACTCAAATATTTCTTAGGTCCTAGCAGGCTAAAACAATAAGATGTAACCCAATAAAATAATACAAAATTATAGGAGATGAATCATGATTATGCTAAAATACTCAACAAATTGCATAAGTTAAATATTGCTAATTAATAAGGCACAATAAAAATAAACATAATCTAAAAGTACTAAGTCATGTTAAAATAAGTACGACTAATAAGTACTAAATATTAATTACATAACTAAATAATATTAAAAGTGAGATATGCATTTTTACTATCTAAATTAGTGCAAAACAAAAAAAAAAATCCAATACTATTATCGTTTCTAGTATTGAATTAAAATTTTTTTTTGGTTAGCATTAGTATTAATTTAATTTTGCTTTGGGCTTTATTTGAGTTACTAACTTTTATGGGCTATAAAACATATTTGACCATTCAAAAGTTCTAAGTTCAAGCTTGAAATAATACATTAAAATAGAGAACTATTAAAGAGTTTAAATTATATTTATAAATTAAATTACAATAATTATTTTTATGCATAAAATATTTTTAAAACTTGTATACATGTAATGTCGGGTTGGTTTGGTTTCGGTTTGACTTTTTTTAGTTAAAACCAAACCAAACCAACTATGGTCGGTTTTTTTTCTAATACCAAACCAAATCAAACCAAACCATAATCGTTTTTTTTTATCGGTTTGACTCGGATTAACGGTTTGGTACGATTTGTCGGTTTCCTTTGTATACCCCTAGTAAAATACTTTTGAAAATTAGCCAAGCTGACTAATTTAGATTATTCAATTTACTATACTCTATTTACTAGCCGCTGTATTATTTTAATATTTATTTCTCTTATTTCTTTTTTTCAATTAAGAAAGCCTGTAAATAACATGTTTTTTAAAAAATAGTGGATCGAGAAGAAGAATAAGTGACTTAATTAAAATGATTTGAGAGATTCTGAATAATCTAATAGATTGAGGGGTAATTTTTAAAAGTTTGCTGATGGTAGGGGTTAATTTGGCCAGATAGTATAATGGTAGGGATAAATTTATACGAAAAGTACTAGGGAGATTAGTGTTTGGACCTTTCCCTTTTTTTAATGAACCTTATGAAGAAAGAAAAGAAGAGTTTTTGACCAATATCTTCCCTTATCTTTGAGGGCAGGTCTATTTTTGTCACGACCTGGATATTTCACCTTAGGGAGTCGTGATGACGCATACTAGTGAAAGCTAGGCAAGCCAATTGTTTGAGTTATTACCTTTTTCCCATTTTAATTCCTTAACAATTAATAACTAACATTAGATAAACAACAGAATTTAATAAGCGGAAGACTGAAATGCAATATTTTAATAAAGATGTCAATACCAATCCACACATGAACTACCCAAGACTGACGTCACAATTTCACAGACTGTCTAAGAGTACTACAAATAAAGGGTCCGAAGAATAAATACAAATTGTCTTATAAATACATAGAAGAAACAATTGAGAAAGATAGAAGGAGACGCCAAGGCCTGCAGATGCCTGCAGGACTACCTCGGGTCGCCTGGATGGACTGAAGACAACACCCTTACTGCGGGCCAAACGCTCTGGTATCAGTATCTTCACACAGTGCATAGTGTAGTAGCAGCACAACCAACCCCATGTGTTGGTAAGTGCCTAGCATAACCTCGGCGAAGTAGTGACGAGGCTAGGACCAAACTACCAAATAAACCTGTGCAGTTAAATAATATACAGCGAAAAATAAAAGCAGATATTCACAGTTAAGACGGGAAGGGGAAGGTATGCTACGAGGAGTATCAGACAACAAAATACCAAAGAAGAATGTAAAGAAACCATAGTTTAGTTGCCAACAATAATGAGGAAAACAAACACAATATTCACTTCCATTCTTTCTCGTTGCAGGCGTGCAACCAACTCCCATTTCTTATTATCTCGTTGCAGGCGTGCAACCCGCTCCAATTTTATAATTTACCATTGTAGGCATGCAACCCGCTCCAATTTTATATACTACCATTGCAAGCGTGTAACCCGCTCCCATTTCATATATTACCGTTGCAGGTGTGCAACCCGCTCTCATTTCATGTATCACCACTAATCATAGAAGAATTCCGGCAAGGGAACAATTATACAACAACAACATCCTGACAAGGAAACAATAATATAACAACAACATACCGACAAGGGAACCAACAATGATAATCATCATATTAGACATGGATAAATCGCAACGGAGTCACATCAATTACAATACTAGACTCACGGGCATGCTTGACACCGACATATAGATACTCGTCACCATGCCTATACGTTGTACTCCACAATTGACACATAGCAAATATGACACGACTGCTAATCCCTCAAGCTAAGGTTAGACCAAACACTTACCTCGATGCCACGAACTCAATTCGAGCCTCAACTACCGCTTTACCTCTTGATTCCACCACCAATTCGCCCGTATCTAGCCACGAGTTGCTTAGCTATATCAATAAATGCTAAATGAATCAATTCTAATGCATGGAAATAAGTTTTCTAAAGTTTTTCCCAAAAGTCAAAAATCGACCCCGAGTCCACATGGTCAAAACCTGATGTTCGAACCAAAATATTACACATTCACCCATAAAATCAAATATATAATTTGTTTTGAATCGGACCTCAATTCGAGGTCCAAATCCCCAAAATTTAAAAAACCTAGTTTCTATCCAAAATACCAAATTTTCCTATGAAAACCTTTGATTTGGAGTTGAAACCATGAGAAAAGATGTTAAAGATTAATAAAAACAAGTTTGAAATGACTTACAGTCAATTTGAAGAAGAATTTTTCTTTGGAAAATCGCCCAAAAGAGTTTATTTTTTGAAAGGGTTTGAAAAATGAAAGATTTTCGGCTAAGTTATGAATTTGCAGGTCGCAGATGTCGCAATTGCGAGCAGGGTTCGCAATTGAGAACCCCTCAAACCGCTAACTTCACATTTGCGAACAGGGGTTCGCATTTGCGAACAGGGGTTCGCATTTGCGAACCCTGAGGAATCCAGTCCTCTTCGCATTTGCGATACTGCCTTCGCATTCGATGTCGCTTTTGCGACAGATACATCACATTTGCGACTGAGGCAGCCCAGACCATTATTCGTATTTGCGACACATTGCTCGCATTTGCGAAGCCTGCAACACACCAGAAATTCCTAAGTCTAAATTTCGCTCCGTGGCCTATCCAAAACTCGCCTAAGCCCTCGGGGCTCCAAACCAAACATGCATACTAACGCAAAAATATCATACGGACTTGCTCGTGCATTAAAATCACCAAAATAACATCAACAACTATGAATTTAGCATCAAAATCAAGAAAAATTCTCAAGAACACCTACGTTTCAAATTTCACAACCGGGGGTCCGATTCACGTCATATGACCTCCGTTTCTTACCAAATTTTACAGGCTTAACTTAAATCACATATAAGACCTGTACCAATCTCCGGAACCAAAATATGGGCCCGATACCATCGAATTCCAAACACTTTTGATTTCCAAAAACTCATATATATATATATATATATATTTCATAATACAATTTTCTTTAAAAATTTATATCTCGGGCTTAGGACCTCAGGATTCAATTTCGAGCATATGCCCAAGTCCCATATTTTCTTACGGACCCCCCGGGACTGTAAAATTACCTGTCCGGGTCCGTTTACCCAAAATATTGACCGAAGTCAACTTAAATTCATTTTAAAAGCAAAATTTATCATTTTCACAGATTTTTACATAATGGCTTTCCGGATACGCGCCTGGATTGCGCACACAAACCTCGGGACACAGAATTTATTTCTAAAACAAGCTAATGACCTTTCGGGTCATCACCATTTTGGTCCCTCAAATATAATTTTGAGCATATTTAGTCTCTTAAGTATGCTAAAGTGGAGCACCTTTAGTCCCTTATCTTTGAGAATAAGTCTATTTTGGTCCCTCAAATATAACCCTGGGCATATTTAGTCCCTTAAGTATGCGAAAATGGAGCACATTTAGTCTCACTTGCAGAATCTGTCCAAGATCAATTAAGGGATTGGTTTCGGCACTCACCATCTTTTTAATTTACTTATCGAAAATATTTTATAAACCAACACCCAGTAATAGTACAGAGCTGATAAATATAAGATTTTAATTCTGAAACTTTTATTTTACAAATTTCGATTGATTTTCCAAAAAGAAAAGTTAAAATTTCAAAAAAAAAATAGAGTTGTCAAAATCACTTCTAGGCATATTATCGAAGCAAATGAATGACCAGATTGTATTCTCACTTTTAGCTTGCGCTAGAAACTATTTACATTTGGAAGCCGAAAAAGTATATAAAATTTGTATATTAACATACAAAATGTATATATATACAAAATAATATACAAATTTTATATATTTTCAAGGCCAAAATTTTAGAAGACATTATCTAAAAACTTGAAATTAAAGTGATAATTTGCGTTATCCAATAAAAGGAGATGAAACATTTTGCTTCAAAGCTGAAGGTTTGCTTCATGAATTAGAGTTGGTTAATATCGTTAGTTTTTGAACGTATTGTGTCAATGAGATTAAATGTGTTCCATTTTAGCATACTTAAGAGACTAAATATTCTCAAAGTTATATTTGAGAGACCAAAATAGACCTACACTCAAAGATAAGAGGCTAAAAATGTTCCACTTTAATATTTTTAAGCGACTAAATATGCTCAGGTTTATATTTGAGGGACCAAAATTGACGATTTGGGACAATATTGGCCAAAAATACAAGAAAAGAACTACTATATGTTTCTTTACTTTCTTTCTTATCTCCCTGCTAATGAATATTACTGACAATTCCAGTCTCTTTTAACTGAACTAATTCAAACCCCAGAACCAGAAGCCAAAAAGTATTGGAATTCAAAGAATATGTTGATCCATACAACCTTTTCCACATATTTTTATCCCAAGATTCACTACACCCACAAACTAAAAGTAGTGAATTCATCTGCTTCTGATAAAAGCACAACTTTAAAAGATGTCCCTTTTCATTCTCAAATACAGAAAAAGGTAAAAGACCCTTTGAGTTGTAATAACAAATTATGTTTTTGCTGCAGTAGAAGAAGTCTTATGGCAGCAGTTGGAGCAGCTGCTCTCTTGCCTATCCATCCTTCACATGCTTCTGATTATAATGATCCCATGGTAAAATATTATATAATGCTTCACTTTTACTCTTTTACTGTTGAAGACAACAAATTTAAGTAGATAAAAATGGTGTTAATTAAGAGCTTAAATTTATCGATGAGATAGTCACACAATTCAACTTAGTATCAAGCAGACATAAGTGTAGCTTCAAGTCTCACTGCCACCACTTGTTAAAAAAAAGAATGAGGCAATGTGTTGAAAGAAAAAGGGGAAGCCCAGTAGGGATGTGACGTAGACAGCCTACCGCAATGCAAACATTAGTGGCTGTTTCAACGGCTCGAATTCATGACATATAGGTTTTATGTGTTGCTCCAAGGCTCCCCTTCACAATATGTTGAAAATATAATTAAATAAATAAAAATGTATGCTCTATACAGTTTAAACTTTTAGACGAGGTGATCACACACTTCAACATAAAACATATAATACTAAACAAGATTTTTTCATTGCATGAAATTGGTATTTTAACCCTCAGCATTAAAATATTCTGACTATGATGTTAGCCGATTCCCAACTAGTTTGGAATTGAGGCGACATCGACTTATTGACTTGTCTGACATAAAATTGGTGCTAGGCGATTTTCCCACAGATTTAAAGAAACAGACTACAGATTTTTGGTTGTTTAAGCTGAAAATGGTGGACTCTAGCTTGTAAAGTGTTTAGCTTTTGAGAACATAAATTTTTTTTCCAGTTAGTTACTGATGTTTCCGGAAGTAAGGATTATGGGGAAGTTTTAACAGTCAGGAAAAATGTCTGTATGGAGAAGCATAATTTAAGGGCTAATCCGAGTCGTAGCATGAATATTTTTAGGAGAAGTTTCAATATAGTAATTTAAGCTGGAGAATACTTGCTCTTTCCTTAGAGTTATCGGAACTGATTAAGTAAGAACAACAGAATGCTAATATTGTATTTGTTCGATCACAAACAAATGTTCTCTCAACCTTCGAGGGCACAGGTAAGGTCTCCGTATACACTACCCTCCCCAGACATCACTTGTGGGATTTCACTGGGTTGTTATTGTTGTACAAACAAATGTTGCAGTTGTAGCGTTAACATGCTTTATCAGCGATTTACCAATGACTAAGTTTACATATAGGCAATGTTGAATAGGTTGCATCCTCCTAGGCCAGATTGGTATGAGGAGTTTTATGCAGCAGCGATGAACACAAGTATGAAATCTTATGAATCAGAGGTTAGCTCATATTTACCACTTGAGAGCTGCTGAAATTATTTTGAATTTGTAGATGATGGAGGTATATAAGATTTTCTGAAGCAAATCAAAATATTCTGTAAGATTGAAGGTTACAAGTCAGAGCTTTTTGCTAATCTGAGAAGCCAAGCCAAACAAATCCTCGAAATTGGTATTGGGACAGGTCCAAATTTGAAGTACTATGCCAGTGAGGCGGGTACTTCCGTTTATGGCATTGATCCAAATAGGAAGATGGAGAAATATGCACAAGCAGCAGCAGAGGCTGCAGGCCTTCCACCTTCAAATTTCAAATTCTTGCACGCGGTTTGTACCTTTAACCAGATCCAATTACTCAATAGCATCCGGGTGTTAAGACTTGTATAGATTTTTTGGAGAATGCGCTGCAAGAGTATAACAGTATTGCTTTTATTGGTGAACTTGCATGGTTTTATCAGCCACAGCCCGCAGGTTAACTTGTAGACACAAAAACCTTCTAAGATAAAGTGTTTCTTTTATCTCTTTTCGTATGATGTGCTTTGCATTGTTAACAATGCTCAACTTAATATGTTCACATCACAGAATCAGAACAAAACTAGTATATCTTAATTTAATTGTTCCCTCGTAACCATTCGTTTTTGTTGTATCTTTTAGGCTTTTTTTTTTTGGTTATGAATTATGATCATTTCAAGTATTTTCCATTAATTCCTTTTTTATCTTCAGAGACACCTTGTTGTCAAAGTCTGCTCTTTTTTTGGTGTTCTTATGTTACCATTTGAGACTAGATTTTTCTTCATGTATTTCACTTTAAGTCATTCTTCTCTTTCCTTTCTATTGCCGGGCTTATATACTTTTTCTCAAGGCTTTTCATTGCTTGTTTTTGGACTGATATATGCAATGCAAATCTGATGAGTTTCATGTTATAAAAGCCTATTCCAGGAGGGCCAAAAATAACAAACTGAAAACATAGTAACTGTCATGAGATCATTGCTCATGTATTGGGTGGTTTTTTCTGGCAGGAGAGTTTTGGGTAGAGAAGTATTCAAACAAAAAGATTCCTTTGGGAGAGTTCTCGCCTCTCGAATGTCTAGAAATTTCGTGTTTTTGTACTATCAATATTATGTACTGTGTTTCTATGTGCTAGTATTAATTTCAGTTATTTTCTGTTTAATCTAGAATATCATATGTTGTAATTTGGGAGTTATCGGTGTTTGAGTGGTTATTCTCAGACTTTGTTGAAGTAAATTCAGTGCTTTCAGTGTAATACATTGGCGTTTGTTCCTGTTATTTCCATTTTTGGCAAAAACTCTATCAAAATCCCTCAAGAGGGTAGTTGTCATATTTTGTTGAGGGAAGATGTGAGTTATGCTATTGTGTTTGGTACGGTAACATACTTTATATGAGCAGGCACCTAGTTTCTCACACATCATTATCGGGAGACATGTCCAATACATAATAGGAGATTTGTAAGTTGAAGTTGGTTGAAATTGATGATTTCATGCAGGTATCGGAGTCCTTGCCATTACGTGATGCTTCAGTTGATGCTGTAATTGGCACCCTTGTGTTATGTTCTGTCGCAGATGTTAATCTGACGCTGCAGGGTATATAATCTATTTTTTGCTTATGCTCTAACGAACTGTTCAATTCATGTCGTATAACCATCAAACCTTTGTAATAGGACTTGTATCTATCTCATGCATTTTCTTGTACTTATCTCATGTATAGCTTTATTCTATCCTTGGTGAGTGATATCCTTATTATATCTCAGGTGTGACTTTTGCAGTACACGAAGATAAGTAACATAGGCTCATTTGCTTCCTCAATTTGCTGCAGAAGTCACTCTTTTTGAAAATGTTAACCATGCAAATGCACAAAGTTATCAAAGATAAAGGAGAAATATGTGTGTCTGTATTTGTGATGAGCTTCTGGATCTGTTTTTCTACTAAAGCCTTCTTGTTCATCTAAAACTTATAGTAACAACGACTTGTAAAAATGTCGTAGTCTGGTATATGAAAAATCTCTCTTGTTACTGTCAAAGGTCTAAGTTATAATCACAACCATGTTAGTTTATGGAACGTCAACCTTCTCTTTGATAACCACCTCCATTGGGTCCTGAAGCAGCCAATCTATTAATTCAAATATTATAGTGATCACGTCATTTTTATTTAAAAGAGGTGAGTCTCTTAGCCATGATGCTGATATTCGTTTGTATGTCGCTGTTGTTGTTGAAGTGCTCTTTCCCTCCAGAATTCTACATTTACTTTCTTTTCTATATAGAGATAAGAAAATGAATAGGTCCTGATATAATGCTCTATCTATTCTCCTAGAGATCAGAAGAGTGCTCAAGCCCGGTGGCCTTTACCTCTTTGTTGAACATGTGGCTGCAGCAGGTAAACATATTGGTCACAGTCTTCATTTTAAACTTTTTCTCTGCCTCTCCTATGTGTTTTCTGCATCAATTAAAAGTGTATTCTTTTCGACTACAATTGGACAGATGGAACAGTTCTCAGATTTGTTCAGGGATTGCTTGATCCTTTGCAGCAGACACTCGCGGATGGTTGTCATCTTACTAGGAACACAGGAAATGATATCAGTAAAGCCGGTTTCTCAAATGTAGACAGTCATCAAGCTGTCTTATCAGCTGCGTCGCTGATAAATCCTCAAATCATTGGCATAGCTCGCAACTAGATATATCCAAGTGTCAATGGTGTCTCTGTGAATCTTTAGCTCGCGTCAAGCTCCAACAGCATGTTTAAGCCGCCTAATATTTTGCCCCGGAACAGCAAGGGAACAACACCTATTGTAGGATTAAGCATCACCATTTACTAGAAAAGAGATGACACATGTTCTTGATAACTAGTTTTTTAGTGTCTTAACTGAAAACAACAGATTTCACTGCATTTTGTGATACAGTTGATTATGCGATGGGATGCTATATCATATCTAAGCATATGCGGATCAAGGATTTGAATTCTGTGGTTCGAACTCATTATATTGTTAAAGTTATGGGTTCATATATGCTATTTGTTCTCATTTTAGACAATGTTTACACATGAATCTATGCTCCGTGTCGAAAATACTGGGTTCAGATGAACCCGGCATCGCTACGCTGGATCCGCCCCTGTATCTAAGTTTTGTGTATAGTATAAATACTTCCTTATTGAAGCATGTTTATAAGTGCATTTGTATCAACCTTCCAATCTGATTTGCAATCTTGCTATGTTGGTTGAGTAAACAATTTAATACGAATGTTTCAATGTTTGATTGCTAATCCTTTGACTTAATGGACAATAATCTAGAATATGAAATTAAAGTGAGGCGAAGGCCAAGCTAAAACAAGTTATTGGTGCTAATTTTACTAGAAATATATAGGGCAGTCAGTATACAAATTTATACACTATGAAGTTAGTTTCATCTTAATGACCATATTCAATGGCACAAGTGGGGTATCCAATGGTAAATAGTATATATGCTCCTGTTCTTTGGAGTTCAAGATAGATTCTTACCGATCCCTTATTTGTCCATTAAGTTTGTTTTCCGACTAAACGTAACATCAAAAATATCTTCATCATAATACGTAAAATAAAGAGCGATTGAGCAATTATATTACTATTGGCACTCCAAGCTAGTATCACTAAGAACACCAATTTTAATTACCAGTGTTTAGGAATGATGATAATATTACAGATGCTTCGTATTAACATGATTCTATGTTAGAATACAACATTTAACATATCTAATATCATAATACCTTAAATCAAAGTTGATAACATAAGATAAGAGTCGCGTACGAAGCTTGTAGCAAATGAACTTGCGAGAATCAACTTAGAGACATATTATATACGATGATAGTATTAATTATTTTGGTGTTGTAACTAGAAACAAGTAACGTTTCAGTCATTCAAGAGTGCAATTGTGATATGAAAAAAAGATTAGTAGAAATTAATGAGATTTGTGAAGAAAATATATACACTTGCTTTATACTTCAAGAAGTACAAATAGTTGTGTATGTGTTCATCTTCAATGACATTTGAACCAATAGTTCTATGACCAAATCTGATCAGATTTTTGTGATTCTTGATTTCACAGACCCCTTGTTTAGTTTACTATCATATCAGAAGAAAAAACCAGTTTTTTACCCAAAGCATTGACCTAAAATTAACCAAAACCCCAAAAGACTCCAAAAAACTCATTGATCAGACCACTTGCTATTCAAAATTAAAAATCTCTCAGATTTCTTATCCAAAAAATCCAAATAAATACTCTTCAGAAAGCTTACGAAATTCTCTACCTAATAAAAAAAAATTGAGCTAAATCCATGAAGTATATATCAATTTTTGCCTAGATCAATTGAGCAAAAAAACACAACTCAAGCAACCAAAACAAGCTTTCTTGTTTCAATCCGAATCCCTGTCTTAGTCACCTACCGTTACGATCCGTTGATGAAATTAAATCCAACGGTTTATATTTAAAATTCGCCTAAACTATGAATCCGCGTCAAAAGGCTATCGACCAATCAGCTCTCAGAATTCTGGATATGAACTACTTCGCCCTTACTATATATGGTCTTCTCAATTTCATCGACAAATTCATACCTGCAAAAAAGAAAAAGCAATCCCAGTAATTTCTACAGATATAGATCTGTTTTTCCCCATTTCCAATTCTCTTATAAACCCTAACCCGACTCCGATATTGTGCTAAGAGATGGCGTCTGAAGAACCACTTGTTGTTACCGAGACTGTACCTGAACCGGTGGTGGTGGAAGCTGAGCCGGCCAAGGAAGAGAACTCTCCGGCTGCGGAGCCCGATGAACCAAAGAAAGAGAAGGAGATTGAGGCTAAAAAACCATCTGCTCCGAGGAAGAGAAGTCCTCCTACTCATCCTTCGTACTTTGAGGTATAATTCGTTAACTAAATTATTCAATTTGTTTAGGAAATGTTGAATTTTGGAAATTAGGACTGTATCCGTGCAACTGAAGCGAAATGAAAATTGAGGATTCGTATCGATTGGGCTGCAGTAGTTGTTATGTAGATGATTAGTGAAAATTGTGGATCTGTATGGATTGATCAAGCTATAGTTATTATAGTTGAATTTATTTGTTAATTTGCCTAATTTTGCAGATGATTAAGGATGCGATTGTAACGCTGAAGGATAAAACTGGATCGAGCCAGCACGCGATCACAAAGTTCGTCGAAGATAAGCAGAAGAATCTTCCATCAAATTTCAGGAAACTGTTGCTTGTTCAATTGAAAAAGCTTGTTGCTTCTGGTAAGCTTGTTAAGGTTAAGAGTTCGTACAAACTTCCAGCTGCACGATCTGCAGCTCCAAAGGCTGCCTCTACTGCACCGGCGAAGAAGAAGCCGGCAGCTAAGCCGAAAGCAACAAAGGCAAAACCGAAGCCAAAACCTAAGACTGTTGCTCCAAAGGCAAAAACTGCTACTAAACCAAAGGCAAAGCCAAAGGCGAAGGCCAAGGCGAAGCTTGTTGCTAAAGCTAGGCCTGCAGTAAAGCCTAAGGCGGCTGCTGTAGCGAAGCCGAAAGCTGTTGAAAAGCCTAAAACTCCTGTTAAAACTAAGGCATCGGCTAAGCCAAAGGCGAAAGAGAAGCCAGCTAAGGTAGCCAGGACTGCTACAAGGAGTACTCCATCGAGGAAAGCTGCGCCTAAGCCGGTGGCGAAAAAGGCTCCAGTGAAGAAGGCGGCACCTGCTGCTAAGAGTGTTAAAGCTAAGACGGCAAAGTCGCCGGCGAAGAGGGCATCTGCTAGAAAGGGGAGAAAGTAATAGATAGGGGTAGGATTGTAAATTCACTGGATCTTTGTGGGTGGTTTGTATTTGCGCCCGATATAGAGAATCGTATTTTAACTTCAGTTGTATTTTCTGTTTTTAATTTTGATCTTAAAATAATCCTTTTAATATCTGATATTATGCTGTTCAGTTCACTTTATTATATGGCAGTCTTGTTACAGCTTATGCACTAGTATATTATTTTCAGTAACCCTCCATTTAATTTCTGGCCATTTTTTTTTGTGTCGTAGCTAGCAAAACGCGTCTCTTGCACGCCAGTAAGTTTAGTGTGAAATTATTAATACACATCTAAATTCCAATTTCCAACTTGGTTGAATTGAACAAAGATTTGTAACCACATTTAATTCACATGGAGTTTATCCATTTCAAGCTAAAGCTCAACTAATTGCAATATGAAATACAAGACGAATGGCAAATTCAGCAATTTCAGATAGAACATAAACAAATTTGGACAAAGATTTTTCAATAATAGATTCTTCTCTTAGTTATACTTTTATATATATGTACATAACTTTAAATATGAAAGAATTATGTTTTACAAGTTCGAGCAATTGACGGCTAAATTGAAAATAAATTTAAATAATTTATCCCTCGTTCTTCAATTTGTTCATACTTTTAAAGAAAAATGAAGAGAGCCATTGTTATATTACAAACATACTACGGTCAAACTTATCCGTAATAATCTTATTTGATCGGATATTTTTTTGTTACTATAGTAAAGTATTTTTATAAAAGAATATATATACTACTTTCTCCGTTTTAATTTATGTAAATTCATGGAGTTTAAGAAAAGAGATAATACTTTTGCACTTGTGGTGTAAATTGAGGCACATATATATTTTATGTGGTTATAAATTATTACAAAAAGTTAAATTATTTCCAAATAAGAAAATGATTCATTCTTTTTGGCACCAACCAAAAAGGAAATAAGTTCACATAAATGGAAAAGAAGGAACTATAACATAACATAAAAATTAGTTGCTACTATAATAAAGTATTCTTATAAAAAAAAATATATATTATAACATAACATAAAAATTAATTTCGAAAAAAATATAATTTTTATAATGAATCGTTGTTATATATATATATTTTTATAGAGATGTGTGACTATAGTATTAGTCTAAATATTTAATTTACAAGTTTTAATGACATAAAATATGCAACAATATTTGTATAACAAAAATGAAGGCTTTCGCAAAGCAAAAGATTGTACTAGTAGAATTTTCCCGTGCATTGGTGGCCCAAAATATGAATACAGCAAGTTTAGGGACTAGGGGGGAAATTATCCTAAAGATGGCGAGACTACTCCTCAATAAAACCTAGTGACGGTCTACGTCCCGCCCGCTTACTTTCGTAACCTTTCCCAGCTCCCGCTCTTCCTTTGATTTTGGAACCTCTTCATTCAATGTAAAATTCTAACAACTTTTATCTCACATTTTTGCTTAATTTCTGCTCAATTTGATAATTCGATTTTAATTCGTTGTTGGTATCTTACTTTTTCGTTGATTTTTCGCTTCATTAGTTTTTCCATTTTTTATCGAGTGTATAAGCCTGGGTATGTGTTTATACGTGCGTGTTTGAGAACTTGGTTTTGTTTTAGCTTTTCCGCAAGTGATGCTTCGAAGCTGCCGGTTCGTCACCATGATTTTAGCATAATTGAAGTGAAGGATGTACTGAATTATGGAAGGTTATAGATGTGGGAACTCTAAGCTATTAGGGTTTTGTTACCTTTTACTTACTGTTTTTTTCTTACTTGGTATTACAATGTAATTTGAAAATAGAGACAATATACTCCCTCCATCTCTATTTTGTTTGGTAATTAAGAAATCCCTGAGGCACATATTTAAGCAGGATTTGAACAGAAAAAAAAACATTTTGTTTTCTCTCTCCATCTCAATTTTAGGGGTTAAAACAAATTATTTCTACTATGTTTTTCTTGTTAAAAAAACTCTTATATAATTTGATTATTCAAAACCATTTTATCTAGTTTTTTCTCTCTCCATCTCAACTTTTGGGGAGTTAAACAAATTTTCCCTACTACTACATTATTTCGAAACATCTCTTAAATATTTTGAGTATTATGTTAAACTGTGATTTATAGTACCTTTTATGTAGTTTTTTCTTTTGAGAGTTCGTTTAGAAAAATAAGAAATCAAGTCCGAGCTCACACCTACAATTAGATGCTTCACCCTCAGTATTTTGATCCTATCATTCTATTTGGAATTGGAGGAGTATAATTATCCATTTAGAGTTTTGAGGCTGGTCATTGGTTCCTTGGCCAATACTTTGGGGAGGGGGGAAGGGATTGTGGGAAGACCCCCCTATTCCAAGGTATTTATTCTTAAAAAAGAATTCCTAGAGCAGCCTGGCATGTTAGAGAGTTTCCCGAGCATGCGTAACAATCATGCATGCAGCTGACAATGATTAGCAGGTTCCCCTTAATATACTTTTTCAGAATATGGTATCAGCATGAAATTGAAGTTAATTGGTTATTCTCTGAGCTTCCTCAGCAAACTAACTAGGACTTGCTCTCTTGTTAGCCCCAACTTTTCCATTTTTTAAAGGCTTCTATTTTCTACAATGCTACAACTATGGTCTCTTGGAATCACAAAGATAAACTATTATCTCTTGTTAGCTTTTGGACATATCTATTTCCCTCTTTTGGTTATGTTCTAATAGCTGATTTTGGTTTTCTCTTGTAGCAAATGGCTGATGAAAGTTGTCAGGAATATGACCTTGGTAATGTGTACGACGCAGACAATGTGCATGGGGCAGAGGATGCACATAACATGGATAATATTCAAGAAACGGACAATGCGCATGAGAGCAACTTGCCTTTAGAAGAGGTACAAGTTGAGTCCCTTCAGGGACATGAGATAAAATTGGAACCAGAAGAGGTACAAATTGCGTCCCTTGGGGGAGATCCGATAAAATTAGAGGCAGAAGAGGTACAAGATGCGTCCCTTCAGGGACATGCAATAAAATTGGAATCAGAAGAGGTCAAAGTTGCTGAAAACGGTTCAGGAGGTGGTGAGGAAAAAAGATGGCCTGGTTGGCCTGGAGAAAATGTCTTCAGAATGCTAGTTCCTTCCAAGAAGGTTGGTGGCATCATTGGCCGCAAAGGAGAGTATATAAAAAAAACTTGCGAAGAAACCAAAGCTCGCATTAAGATCCTTGATGGTCTTCCTGGGTCTACAGAAAGAGCTGTGAGTTGATATATCTTGTTATTTTGAAACTTTTAGGATTACATAACTATGTTGAGTGCTATTGTTTAAATATCATGTTATGCACTTGTGATAATGTGACTCTATTGCTTTGAATATTTCAACCGATGGAGATGGATCAACACCCAAAGGTGTGGTCTACTGGTTAATGAAGTTGGGGTAGACCATGGGATATCAGGGTTCAAATCCTTGCAGATCAAAAGCGCTAGGTCATTTCTTATCTATCTAAGCATTGTTGGATAGTGTTATCAATATTTGTGTTGGTGGGAGATAACATGTACTCGATGGATTAGTCGATGTGTAGGCAAGCTGGCTCGAGTACACCACTATTGTTTAAAAATGCTGATGCTGACGGATCAGAAACTAAATTTCTCAATTTATGGCGTGCTATTCTTGTTAAATCTCTTTGGCTATTTCCATGTATTCCAACTATTCAGGCATTGACAAGTATTTAGTTATGTCCTCCTGCCAGTTCTATCCTTCAATTCTTGCAGGTTTATTATGATTTTTTATTGTTTGGAGTTGCTAAAAACCTCCACTTGTCCTTGGGTTGCAGTGGCTTATAGTGTTCATAAAGATGTTAAAAATTGTAGCTGCTCTCACTTATGGGGAGTAGTTCTATACATGGAGTTTCATGGTTCTAGCAAGCTGCTCTAAGTATGCTATATTTAGCTCATTCCATGACCTAAACCTTCTGTAATTCTTTAGGTTTTAGATGTTATTGGGGCCTACTTAAATATCTATTAAATAAAAATGGTATAAGAGTGATCAATCTTACATGATATCTTCATTAAAGGTTAAAAATAATTGTAATAAAAATAAAGGGAACTGTTAGAAATAAGTTGATTAATGATAAAACTAATGAATCCTGTAAGAAGTATAACTAACTTGCTGAATGTGGGTAAAAATCAATCCATCAAATAACCACAAAAATCTGAGGGAGTTTCTTTATCATCATAACCAACATGAGTGTATGCAGGTTCTTGCCCGTATAAGGCAACATTTCTATCAAAGTGGCTTATACTAGAAGAACCAAAGATCAAGGCTGCAGCCATCAGCATTGAGCATTACGAGTGCTGGAAGTCCTTCTGACAATCTGTCAGAATTACCTTATCCGGACATCAGTACACAGAAGATTGCATTATGTCTGGTAACTTCAAAACTTGGTCGGTTGGTATCTTACCAGAAGGTTTTAAGCTCCATAAAGGAGGAAGTATGATATAGAAAACAATTGAAGTACATAATTTCCACAAGAAAACATCCGATACTATAAACTAGTGTCTACATACTGGATAATTTACAATAAACTATGGGAAAAAAGAATTATCAACTAAGATTCTAATGTTTTAATTAATGAAACTTGCCTGAAATCTGCTAGCAGCTTTATATTCTAACCGACTATCTCCACCGAGATCCAACAATTCCTCTGTTTTCTAAGGGAGGTACTGCAAAATGGTTTTTAATAAGATATGACATTTAATCTTTATAGAGAAGTCTTACACATACTACTTAAAAGGCTTAAAGAGGTATGCTAATGGGTTTGCATATTTATAGGCACTCTTCAGTTGTATAAATGTGGACATTTGTTCATACAGACATAAGAATCAAGCGAATAAAGATTGACCTTGATTAATAGATAGGTAAAACTTTTTGTAATTAATGGTATTCCCACACTTAGATCATGAATTCTCTTGCTACATTAAAGTTTTAGTTGGATAATAGCTAAGCTTGGGCCATCAAATGTCTATAAAAAAGAAGTTGATATTCCTATAAGGAGTTAGGCTGTGATAGTAAAAAACAAAAGTATTGCTGTATTCATAAGTGGATCCTTACATTATGCCCTACGTAATAGCAGACTTTTAATGGGCATGTATCATGAATAAGGTACAGACAATGTCACTGCATCCTTTGCCAAGGGATGATAAATTATCTCGTAACAGCTGTTCCTATTCTCATGCTTGCTTGTATCTGCAAGCTTTTGCTAATTCACTTGTCTGTCTTGGTATTTTGTCTTTCACACGTCCAATCTACTTATGTGCATATCTTTCGACAGAGTAAATGCACCGATTCTGCATTCTGTTTAATTTACTACAATTCTAATCCAAGCCGAAACATTCTAGGCACTAGCTTATGTTTGACATGGTCAGAGTGGTTGGAAGTTATATGTTCATATGTAACTCTCTTTTGTGCTGGCCATGAATTGTTCATTCTTTTCAATTGCAGGTGATGATATCTGCGAAGGAAGAGCCTAGCCTTTCTATTCCACCTGCTATGGATGGCCTTTTGAAGGTCCATAAGCGGATTATTGATGTGGATCATGACTCCACCAATACTCCTTCTGGTGCTGGGAAACCAGTTTCTACTAGACTACTTGTGGCTGCTACACAGGCCGCTATCTTGATTGGAAAGCAGGGTGCAACCGTTAAGTCTATTCAAGACGAATCTCATTGCACTATTCGAATTCTTGGAGGAGGTGATTCTTTCTTTAATCTCAAAATCTTTTCTTTTATTGTTTCCTTGAGAAGTTATAGATCTTCTGTTGCTTGCAGTCCTAAACAACCCTGTAATGCTGTAAAATCTGTATAGCATTGGCATTGCTGGATAATTTGCCACCAAACAAGTTCTTGATATAGCATAAGCATGGGGTGTTCATCTTATAGCCGGTTTGACTAAGCTGCAAAAATCAGCTTATTTTGAGAAGTGCTTTTTTTCAAAAGTGGTTTTCTCAAAAGTACTTTTGGTGAGAAGCAGTTTGTGTTTGGCTAATTAGTTTGAAAAGCACTTCTGAGCAGCAATTAGTGTTTGGCCAAGTTTTAAAAAACTGCTTCTAAGTGTATTTTTCTCAAAAGTGCTTCTCAAAAAAGTGCTTTTGGAGATAAGCTACTTTTTTTTGCTTCTCCAAAACTGCTTCTGCTTCTTCTTAAAAGTACTTTTATTCCTTCCCAAAGCTTGGCCAAACACCTTAAAAAACACTTTTGGCCAAAAAAAGCTTAGCCAAACAGGCTATTAGTCTAATTCTTGTAATGATGTGGTGCGCAAAGCCCAAAAAGGCTGGCTAGGTCATAGATATGTTACGTTATGAAGCTAAAAGGGCCGTGCAATATGGTTAAATAGGGTCAAGAATGAGAAAGGGATTGGTTATGGACTCTTAGCTCTCTAGAAGTGAAATGTCCTAGTTTGGACATATTCATGCTTTTCCCTAGATTATGCATGTGCTGCTTTACTAATATATTGCTGTGTACTTCATCAAAGGTTTGCAGATAAACACTGTATGCTTAGTAAACATGTTGATATGGGAATAAGGCATACGGAGTCAACAATTTTTCTCCAACCATTTGTGATATTACAAAATGCTGAAATGACTGTCTATTCATGAGTGCATTTCTCGGTTAAAACTCCTTTACCATATACCCTTCTTCAAAACTGCTCAACATATGAAATTATGTTTGTGTAACTCGCTATAGTAGTCAGCATTGAGAACTAAGTGTAGCTGTCCAAATGTCCTATATTCGGATTTTGCTAAAGAATCTTGTTTAGGTTAGGCTTCCAACCATCTATATTTGTTAAAGGCAATAGTGCTTTTGGATTCAATTTATACCATGGCCCTTAGGAGGACTTCATAGAAATTCTTGCGCACACTACCTTTGTTATATGATACTTTGAAGTTTGAATCTATTTTAAAATATAGAGCTGGTGGGTACAGTGGATCAAAGGGCTTTAGTTAGTATTTGCTACTGTTTGGCCTTTTAATTTGCTATCATTGAGTAAGTTTATACAAACAACAACAACAACAACATACATAGTATAATCCCACAAGTGGGTTCTGGGGAGGGTAATGTGTACGCAGACCTTACCCCTACTTGGAGAGGTAGAGATACTGTTTCCGATCGACCCTCGGCTCAAGAGATAAAGGAAGAAGGGAAGAGGAAAGAGGGGGGAGAAAGACAAATGAGGGAGACAAAAGAGGATAAGTAAAAAGAGGAGAAAAAGTAGCATAAGTAGTTGAGGGAGCAACAATTTCCAGTAAAAGGGAGAAAGAGTAGCATCAAATAATAATAATCCAGGAGCACACAATTTCCAGTAGCAATTTACAAAAACCGTAGAGTGACTTTATCCGATGCTTAAATATGCGTTGCTGGAGATCATAATGGAAGGCATATTGATCTATCGGCTCTTTAAATGTGGATGACCTCTGATACGGAAGATTATGATGTTTGGATTTGGGTGTCCTGCACAGAAGGCATAAAGTTTGACAATATCTATGACGCAAAGTATAGTCATTTTGATATGCTATGGTAGGGTATATACTTGAACAAATTTACATCTTTATTAATTTGCTAAGTTCAAGTTTACCCTTTTACTGACTTTCCTGGAAGTTCTCTTTTTCAATTGCCGGTATGGCCATACTTATAAAAAATACCGCTATGGTCATTCAGGATATAAATCCATCACTAATTCAAAAGATTTAATACCCCCCTAAACTATCACATTTTTTGTCAGTTTCTTGCTTAAACTATTTGGTGTCCCCAAAACCCCCATAAATTATATTTTCCTTCACATTGAAACACCCTCGTTATATTTCTGGGAAACCGTGTGTAATAACTTGCTATTGCGCGCTTGATAATTGAAAAATCTATCAAAAGGTCCGCACCTGATAGCATGTAACAACTAATTAAACATTTCTTTCTCATTTATTCGCTTTCTTCCGCTTTTTTTCACCATTTCGCCCCATTTTTTCTCCATTCTTCATTTCTCCATCTGGTGCCATCTAAAATTCTCCCTCTCTTGTTATTACTAGATCTTTTTTTTTTTATCTTTCTCATTTTATCTTTCGTTTATTACCCAAATTTGTAAGAAGAAATACTCATTCATCAACTCACAAAAAAGATCTAACTTTTTTTTGTAAAATTGACTTAAGTTACCCAACAAATTTATACAATAATTTTGCAACAAAGAAGTTAGTTTTTAAAGAATTAGTACCTGTGCATAGCTATCTTCTTCAAATCAACTCGAAGTTTTACCGGTAATCTTCACTCGGTCAGAACTCCAATAAACCCTAGATTTTTCAGCAAACCTTAGTTTTTAATCCCTAATCTTGAACAAAAACAAAATAAGACTGAGCAATCAATGGTTATTGTGGGAAATCCTATGTTGTGTGGACTCTCCAAAATAGCTGCCGCACCCATGTCGGATCCTCCAAAAATGCACTACTTTTGGAGGATCCGGTACGCACCCATCAACATTTTCAGAGAGTCCTAGCAACATAGGGGAAATCAAGGTTACAACGAAACTTAATGGAGAAAATCGCTACTGAGAGGTGTAGTATCCATCATCGGAAGAGAGGGGAGAAAAGGAGTATTGACGGAAATAATTTTATCCTACCTATTTTTTTTGTTTCTAATTGGGTGAATATTTATCCCTTTAATAATACTTGATTATTATTTAAAATAACTAATTAAGTCAAATTTTGGATTAAGCTAATTAACCCCACACGTGGATTGCCACATGGCAAATATTTTTGATAATTTGGAGCGTGTAGCACACACACAATCAGAAATATAACGAGGGTGTTGTAATATGAAGAAGAATATAGTTTAGGGGGTTTTGGGGGACACAAGATAGGTTAAGCATGAAACTGACGAAAACGTGATAGTTTAGGGTTTTTTAAGGGTATTAACTCAATTCAAAAAGATCCACACATTTGTATCTTGAAATCCAGTCATCATATTGTAACTCTCTGAGGTAGGACACCCCCTCCATCCCATATCACCCAAATAAGAGCGGAAACTTTTAGATATCGAAATTCCTCTCCATGTTTACTCCTTCCAAAAAAGGAAAAGACAGTGTGTGTCTCTCCCTCTAGATATATTGTATTATCTCTCAAGGAAAGCAAGCACTCTTGAAGGAAGTGTAACTAATTAATTCAGGGTCCTCACTTGGTTTATTTTCCTTTTCAAGTTATGATTTTTTTTGAAACATATAACAATCAATGAAAGACCCACTTTGGACTTTCCAAAAGCTCACAAGCTGAATATTTTGCTGCTTTGTGACTTGAAAATGGTAATGTGAGTCTTGTGCTTTTCTGAAGTTCTTATTGTCTTTATTTTGATCTCTGCAATCCATTTTGTCCTCATGGAATTTTAATTTGGTGTTTGATTAAATCTTTTGCTCAGAGCATCTCCCCATTTTTGCCCTGCCTGATGATAGTATCGTTGAGATACAAGGGGAGCCAGCAGGTGTGCATAAAGCAGTTGAAATGATTGCAACTCATCTGAGGAAATTTTTAGTTGATCGCAGTGTAATTGGAGTATTTGAGAAACTTGTAAGTATATTATTGGTTTTAAAGAATTTAAGATCTTATGCTACATTTCATTAGAGAATCATTTCATATTTCTTCTGCTCAGATGCAAATGCCAAATGCTCGTGCACACCAGCATATGCCCCCGCCTGGGCCTGCTGAACCTTGGGGTCCTCCTCCATCCAGTTTTCCCATGAGTGCTGGGGGACCTGGATTTGGAGCCAACCCCCAGTATATGCCGCCTCCACGGCAATTTGACAATTATTTTCCACGAGTGGACAGGCCTCTAGATATGCAACCTCATCCGGGTCCCCCTGTTCACGGGAGAGATGCTTCAGTGGGATCTCATGCAAATTTGCAGCCACAACAATCCATAGTTTCAAAGGTGCACTTTCTCCTCCTTTAATCTGTTGAATAGAAAAATCTAATTGATAAATCGCATGAACTCAGTACAATAGGGAAGGAGGATTCTGGTGCTGATATTGAATTACACAAAATATGCTACAGAAGATTAGCATGTACATCAGCTCAGTTATGTTGCATGTGATTAGAATCTGGCACACTTTAGTAGTATCTTTTGTTGATTACAACTTTGTGTTTCCTTTGGTTCACTTTCCTCCAATAACGAATTTCTACTTCTGCTCCTTGTTTTTTAAACCTTTTCTCCATTAGGTCACACAAAACATCCAAATTCCTTTGTCATATGCTGATGCTGTTATTGGGGCTTCTGGTTCCAATATTAGTTATATTCGTCGGACAAGTGGTGCAACTATTGCAGTGCAGGAAACAAGGGGTGTTCCTGGTGAGATGACTGTTGAGATAAATGGTTCTGCATCACAAGTCCAAACAGCACAGCAATTAATTCAGGTATTATTTTCTGATCATTTTTATTATTGAGCTTCAATTGACATTTAGAAGTAGTCAATGTTCTTGTGATTCTATGGGCATGTGTGGTAGTGATTGACGAATAGGTTACTGCATTTCTGCTTGCTCTTTCATTGAGTCTAGTAGTACGGCGATTTCTGGCTTTATGCTACAGATGTAGATATGCTCTCGATGTGTTCATTTGACGAAAATTGTTGATCAACACTGGTACACTGATATGTATTCCTCTGTAAGGTACAAAGTTCCTTCTCGGCATGGCTAAGCTGGCATGTTTGATGTGGTTGATTATTGCAAATACCATCACGCGCTGTTTGCTCCTTGATATATAACTTAGATGTATCTACACTGGAATTTTGCATCTTCTATGCGTTTGCTTTTTTCTTTTTCTTTTTTGCTTTTGGGTTAATTACCGAGAAATCCCTGATGCTAAGTGGCACAATATTGGAAACTCAGTGGATAATGCGCTCGGCCCTTTACCATTCTCCACTTTATCAGGCCTTTGCGTCTACGACATGATAACCTGTGACACGTGCTTAACCCACACATCACATGTCGTGAGCCCTTGCAAAAAAGAGGTTTGCTTCTGCCACATGAATTCTGTTTTCCTTCATGGAGGCATGTGATAAGTGGACTGATATAATTAGTGTACCCTTCCCTATTTCCACTTCTCTAGTATTAAACAATTTCACGCTTCCGTCCTCAAAAAAAATGAAACAGGATATAACAGACACAACTACTTTCCTCTTTTTTTTTTTATGAACATTATTTAGTTAAATATTCCTGCCTAAAATGTCCAGCCAATTCATACCACAATGTTCAATGTTCTGACCGCAGTTAAATAATTGAACGTATTTTTTTTTTTTAAATATTATTTCCACCGATTAATGAGATTCGGCTGTAATTAGTGGGAATGTGGCTTTCACTATAATATTCTGTTTGTGGTCTAAGGAGAGTGTGATCTTGTTTGCAATGCACTATCATGTTATGAAAACAAGCAAGGAGACGAGGCTAAATTATCATTGAAATGCTGTGGTTATACTGAGATGTCTAGATGCATATTATTCTGACGACCCTTATTCTTTATGGTGCAGAATTCCATTGCCGACGCTACCACCTCAATGCAGAATGCTGCTGGTGGACCACCTTCCCAAGGTTATAATCCTTATCCTTCTCAGGTTCCTGTGTACCCTTCACAGTCTAGTTCCACTGGTCATGCTGGCCAGGCGCCAGCTGCAGATTATGGTTCTGTTTATGGAGGCAGCTACGGTTATTAAAGGATATATCCAGCTCAAACAAGTCACGCCTGCTATCACAAGTACTACGAATCTTCAGCTACTGGGAAATTTTAGCTTTAGTTACCTGTATCATGATTTCTAGTCTAGTTGTTGAGAAGTGAATTGCTGGTTTGCGTTCTAGTAATCTGTTTGTCCTATTTAATTTCTGGTCTTCTGCACGCTCAATATTGCTATAACACTTGTTAATTTGGTGGCATACTGTTTGACCAATTAAAGTAGGGAATTAAATTCAAAAACTAATTGCTAGGTGCTTCTCTGGCAATTACTTTGTGGTTTACAAGTTAGATTTCACAGGCTTGATCCTAATCAGAGAATCGATAAATGCTGAAAGTATATCTTGATTCTAAAACTACCTAAGCATTTTGGTCTGCCTCTCAAATGCACAAAGTTATGTTTTCTTCTTCTTCTTCCATAAGCCTAGGTATTAGGGGTGTCAAAATAATTCTGAAAACCGATCGAACCGATTATTAGGTTTTTTTTAAGTAAACCCGTAATTTTCAATAAAATTTTTTAACCTTATCGAATATTAGGATAGGTTTTTTTATTTTACAAAAAATACTGAAGAAATACCGAATCGAACCATTATTTTATTATATGTATAAAGTGTATTTATATGTTAAGTCTAAAATAGAAGAAATTAAATATTTACGTTTACCTTGGGCCTTGGACTTTGGGTGGATTTTGATGAAAATAATTAACTAAGATACCCATACTTCAAAGAGCGCGAAACTTAATTAATGATTTTTTTGTAAAAAAACACTCTTTTAATGTTTTAAAAAAAAGTTACATTAAATGGTATTTCGCAGTTTTATACTGCAAATTGGGTTAACGGGATTTTTGCCTTTAAAACATTTCGCAGTATAATACTGCGAAGTAGTTTTTAATTATTTTTTTTACCTATTTCGCAGTATTGTATTGAGAAATATCAAAACGCAGAGTTTAAATGAAGAGCTGGGCCCAACCTTATTTAATTAAGGCAATTCGTAGTATAGTACTGCGAATTAGCAATTCGCAGTACTATACTGCGAATTGCCTTAATTAAATAAGGCTCTTCTTCTTCCTTGGACTACGACGCCTCCATTAAAAAAAAATCACCACTGCTTTCTGGTACCCCACCCCGTATTATTAAAAAAAAAAAAAATTCTGGCCCACCCGTCCCCTAAAGAGCAAGGAGTGTAGGTCCCACATACAAAAAAAAAACTTTGGATAACGTGTTTCGGGTGCAAAAATTCAATTTCAACAATATTCAAAAAATTTACATCGAGGTATTTCTATTTAGTTTATGCCGAAACTCGTATAGTCATGCATATTACTATTGTTTAGTATGTTTCCATGTGAATTTATGTTATGTTTGTGTTTAATTTTGTATCTTTTATATACCCGGATTGATTTATTTGATACCCGAATTTATGTTATATTTGTGACCAAAAATGCTACCGGATTGTTTGTGTTATATTTGCTTTATATACCCGAATTTATGTTATGTTTGTGACCAAAAATGCTTAAAATTTGATAAATAATTTGTATTAAAATTTGATAAATAATTTTTATTGTTAAATAATATTATTTATTTTATTTATTTGTATTGTTAATGTTATGTTCATATTGTAGAGCCTTATAGCATAGTAAAATATAGTGTTTTTTAGCGAAGTAAAATATAGAGCATTTTAGCGTAGTAAATTATAGAGCCTTTTAGCGTAGAATCTCAGTAGCTAACAAAATTCTAAAAATGTTGAAATTGAGACGCATAGTAATTAAGGATTATTCGGTGGTACCGGGCTTCAAAAATCAAGCCTGGAGCCCAAACATAACTATTATCTCCAATTTTAAAAATTTATAATTTAATTTATTAAGTTAACAAAATTCTAAAACTATTGAAATTGAGACGCATAATAATCAAGGATTATTCGGTGGTACCGGGCCTCAAAAATAAAGCCTGGAACCCATACATAACTATTATCTCCAATTTAAAAAATTTATAATTTAATTTATTAAGTTAACAAAATTCTAAAAATGTTGAAATTCAGACGAATAATAATTAAGGATTATTCGGTGGTACCGAGCCTCAAAAATCAAGCATGGAACCCATACATAACTATTATCTCCAATTTCAAAAATTTATAATTTAATTTATTAAGTTAACAAAATTCTAAAAATATTAAAATTGAGACACATAATAATTAACGATTATTCGGTGGTACCGGGCCTAAAAAATGAAGCCTGGAACCCATACATAACTATTATCTCCAATTTCAAGAATTTATAATTTAATTTATTAAGTTAACAAAATTCAAAAAATGTTGAAATTGAGACGCATAATAATTAAGGATTATTCGGTTGTACCGGGCCTAAAAAATGAAGCCTGGAACCAATACATAACTATTATCTCCAATTTCAAAAATTTATAATTTAATTTATTAAGTTAACAAAATTCTAAAAATGTTGAAATTGGGACAAATAATAATTAAGGATTTTTCGGTAGTACTGGGTCTCAAAAATGAAGCACGGAACCCATACATAACTATTATCTCCAATTTCAAAAATTTATAATTTAATTCATTAAGTTAACAAAATTCTAAAATATTAAAATTGAGACGCATAATAATTAAGGATTATTCGGTGGTACCGGGTCTCAAAAATAAAGCTTGGAACCCATACATAACTATTATCTCCAATTTCAAAAATCATACTTAATTATTTAATTTATTACACTAACACAAACAATTAATTTTGTTTAAATTATAGTAGACGACATGGCGTTTCCTCCGCCTGCGCATCCTGGACCTGCCGAGGATCAGCTACTAGTGCTGCAGGGCGACCATAGGTCATCCTATGTTTGGGAGGGACAACTAGCGATGCAGGCTCTCCGCCTCAGGAGGCCTGATGATTTGTGAGAGTTTATTGCGGAGCATCCTTTCCATCAGCGAGTAGTAGAGAGCCTCCAGACTATGTGATTATATACCATTTTTGAGCTTGGACGGATGCAGCTTGATTGGTCGCTCATCACGGCCTTGGTAGAGCGGTGGCGACCGGAGACGCATACATTTCACTTGCCCACTGGAGGGGCCACTATCACGCTGCAGGATGTCCAGGTTTTATACGGACTGTGCGTAGAGGGACGCGCTTTCGCACTGCCCCACCACTGGAGAGGGATGACACGTGCACAGTTGGCGGACATGATGGGGCAGTTGACTGGTTCGAGACTGCATGGTGACCGGGGTGGCAGTCGCGTGGCTTTGTCATTCATTAGATATCAGATGGCGGATTTGCACCCAGATATTACCCACGAGACAGAGCATCTTTGGATTCAGAGGTACACTCGGTTGGCGTTGCTCCTGCTTTTCGGGTGTGTCTTGTTCCCGGACACCTCGAGGAGTAAAGTGAGTATGCGCTTTCTCCATTGTCTTGAGCAGCTGGATGAGCTACCCCAATACAACTGGGGTGCTACTGTTCTGGCGTATCTGTATAGGAGCATGTGCCGGGCGAGCGTAGGTCCAGCGGCTGATATATGTGGTTTTCTGCCCCTCCTTCAGGTGCAAAAAATTTCCGAATACATTGTTTGTTACCCCAAATTCTATATCGTGAAATGACTGATAAATTTACATCAATATTTTATCTTAGGTGTGGGCCTGGCAGCAGATCATGCCGTTGCAGACACCTCTACCACTACTTCCGCCTGGTGAGGATTATCCGCTTCTCCCTCTAGCTATCAGGTGGATTCTCCGGCGTGGGAACTACCGAGGGACGGATGCCCATCATAATCTCCTCCTTCTTAGGGATGTGTAAGATATGTTGGTGGACGAACAGGTAAATATGTACCTATACTTGGTTGTTTAAATTGAGTTGTGTTTTGCGTACTCATTTTTATGTTACTATTGGTAGTTCATCTGGACGCCATACAACATCGAGTTGCTTGGTCACCTACCCGCTTGTTGCTCTGTCGACCAGTTGATTTGGAGCACCTCCGTCCCATTGATCTTCTGGGATTACTTTGAGTATAATGCCACGGAGCGTGTGCTTCGACAGTTTGGCCGTCCTCAGCCTATACCGAGGGAGCCTGGATGGGAGCCTACACACTATCAGCGGGACGATCGTTTTCGAACATGGACCGGCAGTATGTTGGGTGGCTACAACAGCAGATAGATTATTGGGAGGACCGAGCTGAGCACATCCCGCTACCACCTACAGTTTTCCAAGAGGCCTCTATTCATCTGTATGCTGGTTGGTACTGCCGTCATACCCGATTGATGATCGGGAACCCCGTTCATGTACTTGGCGAGTGCTACAGACCGTACGCCGGGAGGCACGATGCACTGGTATGTTTTTGTGACTTATTATTATCTTATATTTGTGATATAGCGTTATTTAATTACTATTTTAAATGTTTCACAGGCTATTGGGCTTCATCGCATCTACCAGTCGGGACAGGAGATGCATCAGCGTTCGGACATCCCTGAAGTGGTTGAGTATGGCCGGGAGATGGCTCAGATGGCTCTTCTGACACTGTTGCAGGCGAGAGATGTCGAGAGGTTAGACTATGAGCCTCGGTATGTGGCTCCATAGGCCTACCAGAGGGGTAGGCCAGTCCCATGAGCTAGGGGTAGGGCACCAGCGAGGGGTCCCCCACCAGGAAGGGGTGCCCAACAGGGTCGCAGGGGACGGAGAGGAGGTGGGCAGCAAGGGGGCATTGAGGTACCTGTCAACCCACCTACCGATGGACATGAGATACATTTCGGAGTTGGGGGCTTTGGAGATGATCAACAGCGTTATATCCCTCATGCAGATGAGCCTTCCAACAACATGCCTTCATATAGCCTTCAGCTATCTTTGCCAGCATCGCAGGTCACCCCGTCAGGCACATTGTCGATCATGGGTACATTTGACGGGGATGTAGATCAGTACTTCGTATGCCCATCCACCGGAGCTGAGGATCGGCCGGCCTGGGACGTGGATGGCGGGCGTAGGTTGATTTATCCATCGTCCCCTGCAGTTCATGCGGATCTACCACAGGCGGCGATATGTTTGTATTACTTTAATATTTCAATTTGTTTTCTTTTCCTTAAATCGTTGCCATTAATTAATTGTAACTTTATTATGCAGTCTTCGTCCCAGCCCATGTTTGAGGATACTACATACGGTGATGAGCACACCATCGATACATATACCCAGGAGGTCGACGAGACCATGGTGATAATATTTTCTTACTTAAAATAATAGTACATTCTGTAGGTTAAGATAATAATACATTTTCATAAAATAATACATTCATACATGCTAAGATTACTTCTTGTTTTGTAGGTTACTGACGGCCCGACGGCCTATTCTTCCGACCCTGCCAGTTGTGGTGTTGATGCTGCTGCACATCCTCACATAAAGAGGCGGCTTGATGATGATGATCCAGATAGTGTGGCCGGGCGACAGGGGATGCGACTTAGTCCACCAGCAGCACTGAAGCACACAGGCTGCGGCACTCACTGATTTGCTTATGTATTAACTTTGTGTAAATAGTGCTTTATGTAAATAATAGTAACAACTATCTTTTAACAATAATTTTATTTTAATTGCGTTTGAACATCAATTTTACTTAAACAGTACAACTCAAACACAAACCTTACAAACCTAACACATAAACAAACAGTACAACTAATGAAAGCACTTGACAAAAGAAACATGAAGATACACTACAACACTCAACACGTAAATGTCATCGCTTAGTTACGACCGCCTACTATTCTCTCCTTAATCCTCTCGAGCTTTCTTTCAAATTTCTTTTTCTCTTCTTCCACCTCCTTGATCTTCGCCTTCAACTCTTCAATTTCTTGCTTCGATTGGCGCTCTCTGTCCCACTGCCGATTACACACATCTTGAAGATGATACACCTGGTCTTTGTAGTACTCCTGGTCACATGGTTCATCAACCCATACCTTAAAATTGCATATAGGTACGTCGGGTTGCCTATAAAACTTGTTCATACACGCCCAGTAGCGGCATCCAGCTTCTTCCCATTCATCGTACATCATGCTTTTGTTTCTACAATCGCACTTTGGGCAACGAAGGGGTCGTAAAGACATTTCTTAAAGAGAAGTTTGGTTTTATGAAAAATTTCGATTATAGGTTGTTTTGAAGCGTAGAAAATAACTCGAACGCGCCCATTATTTATAGGCAAGATATCAGATAGATCGTAGTATTATACTGCGAATTACAAATTGAATTTCTCTGACACGAAACAGGGTTTTCATATGCTTTTTAGCTTTTTCAGAACGAAATGACAACTCCGCAAAATATAGTATAATACTGCGAATTACATATTAGACAACTCCACAAAATATAGTATTATACTGCGAATTACATATTAAATTTCCCTGACATGAAACAGGGTTTTCACATGGTTTTCGACATAACATTTTAAATTTCGACATGACAGCTTTAGATCTGCATATTTCGACATAATTTTTATTGAAACATAATTTGAACATGAATTTTATTTGAACATGAAACACAAACACAAAAGTGGGAAATCAAAAAATACATGACAGTACAACTGCTACAAACACATGACAAGGGAAACATAAAAATACACTACTACGCTTATGACTTACAAGCTACTATTTAATCACGATCGTGTACTACAATTCGCTCCGACCACTCGAGTTGCTCTTCTAGCTTTTTTTCTCTTATTCTGCCTCGTTGAGTTTGGCCTTCAACGCCTCAAGTTCTTCATTGCTTCGGCGCTCGCTTACCGCTTGGCTATTACTTAAACAATGAAGCTCATAAATTCTTTCTTTGTAGCGCTTCTGCTTACATGGTTCGTCCATCCAAACCTCAAAGTCATATGTAGGCTTGCCGGGTAACTCCTCGAGCTTGTTCTTACATGCCAGTAGCGGCGTGCACCTTCTGGATATCATTTGATCAAACTGCATTTTTCTCCGCAGTAGCACCTTGGGACATAAACGTTTTGTTCAGACATTTCTTATAGAGAAACTTTGGTTATTGTTAAGCGAAGATTATAAGTACCATGCAACCGTTATTTATAGTCAAGATTTCAAACAAAAATGCAGTATAATACTGCGAGTTACATATTAAATTTCAATGACTTAAAAAAGAGTTTTCACATGCTTTTCAGCTTTTTCAGCAGGACATAACAACTCCACAAAATGTAGTATTATACTATGAATTACATATTAAATTTCTCTGATACGAAACAGGGTTTTCACATGCTTTTCAGTTTTTTCAAAATGAAATGACAACTCAATAAAACGCAGTATAATACTGCGGATTACAAATTAAATTTATCAGAAACAAAGTTGTGTTTGCAGTGATTACAAATTAAAATATTTTTAATTCATTCAAGCTTTTAAACAACGCTTTACAAGATAATTGATAAAATATATTATTGTACCACGCTTTACATATTTAATTTATTTCATAGCGAATTTTTTTTATACCACATTCTTCCTCATGTTTACTAACACACATACCTCAATATTGCTCCAACCATATCAAAATATAACATTACAAAATAAGATGTAACAGAATTGTGGAAATTTATTTATTTCATATATATTGAAACAAACAAAAATACAGACATGTATTATAAAAAATAATACCAAAATAAAGGACTAGGGGTATGCTTGATAGTTGGGTACATTGGACGAACGTGCACCAGGATTACCACCGCCACGCCCACCACCTGAAGGACATTTACGACGGTCATGTCCAGTTTGAGAGCATATGCCACATTTACGCGCATAAACGGACTTACCAACATCCATTTGGTTCCGTATACGTGTTCTCTTTTACACTTTCAGCTTGCGCAAATAGTCCTTGTTACATACCAACTTAAAAGGTTCCGGCGGCCAATAATGCTCAGCACCTAATGGATGCAACTTCCCACTATACGTGTCTACGTATGCTGCAACACTGTATTGCCTATCAATGTAGTTTGTTGCCCCATATCCAACTTGTTGAAAGCACTTCAACGCATGTGGGCACGGCATGTGGTAGATGGTCCATTTCCCACATGAACATAACCTTCTATTTTCATTCACCGTCTATAGATTATTCCCATTGTGTCCGTTGATAGCGGTCTTAACTTCAAAAATACCCCGTTCATGATCATACTGAAGAAATGAAGGCCACTGTGCTCGCCTCCTGTACCTTTCAAATCTTGTCATGGGTATTGGCATAAATTCAACACCCCTGTCCATCAATGCCGATGCAAATGCATGCCTTTCAACAAACCTCTCTACACTCTGTTTGAATGTCATGCGGACCATGGCAGTGACAGGCAGTCCACGGGCAGACTTCAACAAGCCGTTGAATGACTCCGACACGTTTGTAGTGAGGGCTCCCCATCGTTTGCCGCCATCAGCGTGCAATGTCCACATTTGAAGGTCATGTTGCATCAACCAAGTATAGGCTCGTGGTTCTATCTGCCGGATCGCTTCCATACGCCTCGTGAATTTGCACTGCTGGTGCTCAGTTGCAGCCATCCACATTAAGTCATGCAACGCCTTGTCAGGAAATTTCTTCTAGAAATTAGCCTTTAGGTGCCTCACACAGTAACGGTGGTATGCATATGGTTCCTGCCATTCAGGCAAGTGACGTACAGAACTTAAAATACCACCATGCTGATCAGATATTAGACAAATACCTGAACGCTGTTTGACAACGTGCTGCTTCAAGTGGTTCAAGAACTTCGTCCACGTCTCTTCACTTTTGTTGGCACAAATGGCAAAAGCTAGTGGAAATATTTGTCCGTTTGCATCTACTGCAACTGCAATCAAAAGCTTAATATCATACTTTCCATAGACATGAGTACCGTCTATGGAAATGACAGGATGACAGTGCACAAAACCATCAATTGCTGGTTTAAATGACCAAAATACATAGTCGAATATATATTCTGGTCTGTCCGGACTTCGCTCACGCCTCCATTCAACAACAGTCCCGGGGTTAAAGTGTTGCAATGCAGCCATGTACCTGGGCAGATTTGAAAAAGACTTATCCCAGTCGCCATAAATAAGTTCAAAGGCACGTTTGTGACCGAGATATGTTTTTCTTTTGGTTACAGTACAACCATACTCCTGGTGGACGGCTGTAATACAATCTTTAATCTTGAACCTAATGGACACTTCCAAAAATGGAACCAAGACAAGGGAAATCAAGTCGACATCCAAGTTGAAGTGATTCTCATTGAATGTGTCCATTTCACATCTATGCTCACTAATAAATTTACCCACTTTCCACAAACCTGATTTCTTTGTGGAACGCAACATCCAGTGACAACCCATAAACCACCTACGGCATACAGCCTTGTATTTTTCCGTAGTTGACTCACTTACCGTTATCTCACGACACTCTCTTATACTGTAGATTTTTACAGCCCTAACTAGGCAAGATTTATCGGGGAAATACATGCCCTTTGTAAGAACAGCTGGTCTAGATTCATCTCACATCGCTGACCGTAATTCATCATCATCCCTTGTGAGGGCATCGACATTAGGCATGCTTGGCAAATTATCAAGGTAGGGAATAATTCGCTCATGAAATGGCACGTGGGACTCATACGCTCTTGGTCTAGCAGGAGTTGGAGGAACATGCTCCCTTGTCAGCTCAGGTTCAACATTCACTTCCTCCTTGTCATCATTACCCTCATCATGGAAGGGTGTGTCATCCCCAGACTCATCTGTATTGTTGTCATAATCACTATCATCCTCCTGACTCTGCGCATCTGCCAAATCACGAGTAAAAACGTCGTCCATGGGCAACTGTGTGAGGCCAGGAGCTTCAAGAAGCTCGTTTTCACTGCACAAAAGGAACAAAAACATAAGTTACTCAATACTCAGGAAAAATACTTTAGATATCGCTATATCACTTTACTTACAAATCGTATTGTCTTGACGTTTCATGATGGATATTTTCAGGTTAGTGATAACTCCCAGATGGACTACCGGGGTCCATTACTCCAGACCTACGGATATTCCAACTAGGCAAGGGTCATAACTTGTAAAATTCAAATCCGGACGGTACCCCCTATAAAAAATATGAGTGTTAATACAAATTCAATTAAAACATGAAAAAAAATTCGCTAAAACGTAGTAAAATTGAAGTTTACCAGTCGTCTTGTTGATTATATAAAGTGGAAACATTATTTTCTGGTTGCTCATTCGCCTGTGGTGACAAGTTTAAATCAAGGCAAGCTTTTTCATTTGCAATCTGTCCAGCAAATGCTGCTCCAGAATAACCACCCGATGACTGGGGGTTATCCCTGCTATGCACGCCCTCATTACTAGGAAGGTCCTCCACCTTCACGTACATTTTCAATAATTTTATTACAATAAATTCTCTGTATTTGTCCGGAATCCGCAAAAAATCTCTAAGAGTTTTATCATCCTCGATGTTAAACTTAGAATAATAAGCAAACCCATGCGGAGTCACTGAATAAGGAAATCTACCGGTTACTTTAAGGCTAACCGAACGCCTCCGCTCACTCATTTTTTTACGTAACAA
>MU675698.1:101437-141932 GCA_026770625.1 Nicotiana glauca
CACAGCGCCTAATAATAATGGCCACGAGTGTGTGTATTCAAAGGAGAACTGGTGACATACCTCACCAAGAAATTTCAGACCCATCTCCTCGGCTGTTTTACGAGCTCCTCCTTGACCAAAGATATAGGATGCTTCATTGCATTTTGGGCACTTAAAGTAGCTCATATTCTCCAAAATTCCCAATATCTGTGGTAAGTAAAACTGTTCAATGATAACTATATCATAGAAGAACTAAGCTATAGTATGCTTCTGCATATCTCAATGTACAGTATTCTGATACCTTTGTATTGTTATGTCAGGTTGGTAACAGGAATTAAGGAAATGGAATTTTCTGAATCCAGCTTCAACTACTAATGCTAGTCTAACAGATTATCAACATCGTAAATGATCGTGCTCGGTTATTTATTAGATTACTTTCTGTTATCCACTTTTTCCCCCTTGTGTGGAAGGGGAGTCTAGTGTTAGGTTCATGGTATCAGTCTTGACATACAACAAAATTCACTTAAAGTGTTCTCTTTGACCATGGTGAAGGTGGAGCTCCAAACAGATGAAAATTGTAAATCTCTGCAGTCTTAACAAAACTCCAGTCTACATATGTCTGTATGCATGCGCAGAAAAGGGGGGGGGGGGTATTATTCCATGAAGCGATAAAATAATGAAGATTTTGACTTCTGTCAAAATTGAAGATTCATCTGATCTAGAGGGAGTCATTCCTCAACTAGATAAAGGTAACATTTTTTTTAAATCTCTATGAATAGATTCGTCATCACCAAGATGAAGAGGAGTGTAAAGCACTAATAGTACATATGCCAGTAGATCCTAAATATCAAACACAAAGGCAGTGATTTTACAAATTAAGAAAATAATTTCCAAGTTGAAATGTTCGTTGTTTTTTGCATTATTCGGTTGATGGCTATTCAATTACTAACTCACTATTTATGACGGATATATCTTTTAATCCTACATTCCTACTCTCCTTTCTTTTTTTTGTATGGGAAAGTATAGAATGTTAAACTCATACCTTAAAAAAAGGTAGTATTTCTACTAAGACATAGGCTCATAAACAACAAGCTCAGTAAAGATCATACCGGAACATTAACTTTGGAGAACATTTTAACCCCTCTACGAGCATCCAGTAAAGCAACATCTTGAGGAGTCGAAACAATCAACCCTCCTGCCAGCATAGTCAAGTGCTTAGAATAATATAGTGCAGAAAAATAGTATTACATAAATTCTCACCATAAATTAATACTGGAGAGGCAATGCCTGAGGAACAGAAGTAATTCAAGAACACAGTGCTGTTATCCTATAATGACTAGAGATTTTAAGCAAATATTGTCCGGAGAGCACGGGTGTCTAAGAATAGACAACTGAATATTTTAAATTATAGTTTCATGCTTCTAGTAAATATTGTCAAATTGGACAATTATTGACGCTAACTTTCAGACAGATATGCAGCTGGAATTTACTCAAACAAGAAAATAGAAGAGAAGTAAATCGTAAATCTGACCTTCGTTGTATAAATTGTTAAACTCAATCTTATTAGAACCCATATGATAATGCATTATACGAGCCTAAATTTCACTCAATCCGATCGAAAGCCCAACCCGAGATGCAAATCCTCAATTGCCAGACTCAACATTTGGAATCTAAGTGGCTGTGAAATAGCAGCGGCGTTCTGATTAGACCATCAGTCATTTAACATAATGAATGATATTTACTTGTGTGCCTGAAGATATGGATATCTTCGTTTTTCTTTTCATCAGCTCACAGTAAGTTTATGTTTTGGGCTTTTTGACATGAAATTAAACATGACGCAGTAGCTTCATTCATGGCATATTTCCATAGTCCAAATTCTTTTAAAAGTAAGTACTTCCAAACAATCTTGAGATACCTGATAATTGTAGCCTCTGGGAAATAGATATCTGTGTATCACCCGTACCAGGAGGCATATCTATCACAAGAACATCTAGGATACCCCAATCAACTCCCCTTGTCAGCTGTTCAAGGGCTTTCATTACCTGCAAGTTTACATTTGGGTCTAAATGGATTTAGATGATTGAATTCTACCTCCTCAGAATGTCTCATCAAGCATTAAAATCTTAGTTCTCTTTAACCGTAAATGTGCTACATCCTTATATTAGTCATTATTTTGTAGGCAGAAGCATACCATAGGCCCTCTCCACACAATTGCTTCCCTTTCGTCTACAAGAGATCCAATCGATATACACTTAACTCCATAGCTTTCAATTGGAATCATCTTCCTATCTGCCCAAATAACATGATAAGCAAGCAAGAGTCGAAAGAAGTACAAAAAATAAAGCAATAATAACACTACTGTCTTAGAGGATAGGGCATGTTGATACTAAAATAAGCTGAAGAACTGGTCAACGGTTAAAAAAAATTAAGGTACTTAAAGCATCACCATTGCTCAGTTCCGGCTTTCCCTGGAGTCTCATCATCAAAGGAATTGAAGGTCCATATATATCCGCATCCAGCAACCCAACTTTAAGTTGACACCTTTTGGCAAGTGAAACAGCCAAATTAACTGCAAACCAAACATCGTCATTGGTCAGCAAACAAATTGCTGGGAAGCAAATTAAAATCATCATCCAAAGCTAAATATAATAATCCAAATTCCTGGTACATTATATATCTGGAGCTTTATTTAATGCACAAAATCATTACTCCTAGTAAATTGAGTATCAAGAACCATAGGAAAGAAAAGAATCATTCTACTCTTCCAACAACAACAACAACCCCCATTGTAATCCCACGACTGGGGTCTGGGGAGGATAGTGTGTACACAAACCTTACCTCTACCTTGAGAAGACAGAGATGATTCTACTCTTCCACCACCAAATATCTCAAGCATCCAGTTCAAATGCAATATGATAAACAAAAATCTAGTTTTTTATTCTCAATTCGCACAATTTGTTAGAGGTGCGTGCAAGCTTCCCGGACACCAACGTTACCAAAAAAGTTAAACTTTAGCTCATTACTTCTTTTTCCTCTTCCTTTATCTTCCAAATCTCAGTTCAATATTTCAAAGTTTAAGCATCCTGGGCTGAATTGGTCATGTTCTCTAGTTCAATTAGCAACTCCTGAACTTTTGGCATCACAATACTAAGTATACTACCAGCAAAAAAAGGAAGGCATAATTCAACTAAATTATCAATCAATCAACTACAGCTTAATCCCAATTAAACTATTCTACATTTTAGAAAAACCAAACAGAGAAAAGAGTAGTAGTAGTACCAGAGGTAGTTGACTTGCCAACTCCACCTTTCCCAGAAGCAACTGCTATTATATCTTTAATCCCTTCAATCTTTAGGCTTTTTTGGGTATTGGGATTTCTAGCATTTTGCATAGAAAATTCCCTCACCCCTCCAATCTGCAAAAAACAAAAAAAAAAAAATTATATCAAATTATCAATTTCTGGGTTTAGAAAAAATGAGAACTTTGAGAAAGTTACTATTACAGATCACTTACACTGAAGTCTTTCAAGAAACGCTTCATTATGAAACTTGTGTCGGATATTGAAGAAAACGAAACCCTAGGAAAGAACTTCAAATTGAGAGATTTAAATTAGAGTTTAATTTCTAGACGTGAGAAAAAATATTCTCTCATAGGCGTAGGTTTTGATAGAAAATATATACCTCAATTTTGGCTCCATTTTTTCGTTTCTCTATTCTTTAATTGTTTTTTTGTTTTTGGAAAAGGTATTGCAACTTTTACTTATCCACCGTCAATTTTACCAAAAATACGTTTTTACTTTTTACCTGTCAATTTTTAACAAAATGAAGAGAAAACTAATTTTTTATGTTTTACCTTTATCATTATCTCTCAAAATTATGTCTCAAGACTTATTAAAATGCTACATTATTATTATTATGAGTATTCTGATAAAATATGTACTTGATTTATCATTTCTTAAGGGGCATATTAAGTTCATTGTGAATAAGTAAAAACGAACAGAGGAAGTAAAACACATTAACTCAAATGATAGTTAGTAATTTATTTTACGGATGATAATAGTTGGCAGTTTCGTGTTAGTAATCTATTTTGCTCTTTTTACGTGTGATAAACTCAAGGACTACCGAACTAATGAATTATGTCTTTATTCATGTAAAATAGATGATATAATAAAAATTATGCATTTGAAGCATGAAAATTACCTCATTCACATTTATTTTCAATGGTGTGAGGATATGATGTAGAGCAAATTGCAGTGTACATAGTTCCACATGAATGTAACATTGGTATAGAGTGTGCTGCTAGCTAAAAGAATTTAAACTGTTTGGACAACATTTGAAATATTTTTCTTTTGAAAAAAATATGAAAAATAAAACTATAAACACTTTTTTTCCTATTAACAAAATATCCTCTTTTTAACCGATACATAAATAGATGTGCTTCTTTTAATCTATAATCCATGGTCTGTTATTATTGTAATTATTATCTACTTAATTGTTGTTGTTATTATTATTCTTTTATTGCTAATATAAAATTGTGAAGACTCTAACAAAAGTCGAAACCTTTTTGCCCTTCAAATGCATTTTTTGACATTTAACATTTATACATAATAACTAATCATCTCATCCTGGAAGTTGGAAAAGCATATTCGTATTCGATAATAATACGAAATTAAAATATATATTTTAACAACTACTTATTAACATGACACTTAGACTAACCTAACCTTCTAATCCATGCAACCTATAATTTAAATAAGATTTCTATTGAAGTCCCACAACACACAATTGCGATAGTTACTGGTCAATCCCACTCGAATTAGCTATACAAAATGCGTTCAAATATATTTTGTGAGAGCTTATTCTCAAACAAAAGTTATAAAAATATTAGACTACTAATTGATAGATTACTGTATGTTGTTGCACAATAATATGATAAATATACATAGTATACCTCAATATATGTTATGATGGTATTAAGGCAATATATTAGCATATATCCGGTATAATTCTTTTTAGAAATTCCATGTATATAAATATTAACGTAAGAATATACCTTTTATGAACTTTTAAAGATTATACCATTTTAATGAGAAATACTATGTATACCAATGGTAATAATATACCTTTGATCTTTTTAATAAGAACGTACTCCCTGAAATAATAATAATATAAAATTACGTGGTTATAATGTACATATACCTCAAATATATATTATATTTTCTTGAAACATATGTATTTTATTTTTTTCAAAATATAAAGTTGTATATTTTCCCTAGAGTTTATGTTGTATAAAAAGGTACATGTACTTTTTTCTAGTAAATAGATCCATGTATGGAAAGTTAAAAATCTGTTATGGAATGAATTAAGCAAAAAAATATGAAAACATATTACCATTTAAATATGTTGGGGATTGGTTTCAAGAGAAATATAGAAAAAACTGTATAAAGTACTAGGAACGTTTTCACTAAGGAAATAAATGTATTGGATGCGTGATTATAGGTACATGGTTTAATGATGTCTGCTAGAAATATAATTATTTAGCTGCCATGTATGTAAAATAGCTATTGCTGCTATGTTTCTGAAAATTTTTCTTAAATTTTGCCTATTTATGTTTTTTGCTCTAAAAATATAAAAAATATAGGAAACTAAATATAAGAAGAAGAGTAGTGTAATCTCAAACTGGTAATAATTTTGTTGTGAATATAAATTATTTTTGTTCTTAAAATTAGTTATTTCTTAACGTTTAACTAATTAACATTGCATATAATTATATATTTAGATAAAGTAAAGATGTTAAGACAACTTTGTTTTACAAGAGGATTCAAATGTACTTGATGGATATGCCATGACTATCTTGAAAATATTTTTGAGTAATTTGTTTTGAGTTGACTTTTAATGAATGAAATATTGTCCTCCTTTTTTATGTTTTATTGTACTTTATTGGAACAATGTCAAAATTATTATGTTTTGCAGAAACTTTTTATCCAACAAGAATGTTATTTAACTTTTTGTCACGACCCTAAACCCGGACACAGTATGGCGTCTCTCGTGAAGACAAGGCCAGCCGACTCAACATGCAATTCATTTTAAACAGTTAAAATAGCATAATTAGGTCATTAACACGATCAAATCCCAATAGAAACAGTAAAATAGTATAATTTACGAAATAAACATAGCCCGACATCGGGGTGTCACCAGTCATGAGCATCTAAAATAATACTACAAGTCTGAGAGTCTACTCCACTACTACATAATTGAATCAGAAGGAGTGCACTGGGCTGCGAATCGCCAAGCAGCTGCCTAGTAAATCGCTGAAGACCTGCTGAGACTATCAACCCTCAGTAACAGGACCTGTAGCACCCGAATCTACACACATGAGTTCAGGGAGTAAAGTGAGTGCTCCAACTCAGTGAGTAATAACAATAAATAAAGACTGAGCGATATAAAATTATTTTAACCACAACAATAAGCCATAAGAGGCAGAACAAAATCAGTAAATACAATTACACAGTGAAATCTTATAAAACACCTTTTAAGCAGTTAAATAATTAAAGGAACAACAGTTAGAAAGGTAAACACACAAGAACTACTCCTCGGGCTCAATAACAACAACAGAATAAGCCCCTCGGGCAATATCACAGAACAATACCAGCCCCTCGGGCTATATCTTATATAACAATGGGTACCCGTGCTTATTGGGGGTATGCAGACTTCTGGAAGGGCCCCTTACGGCCCAAGCGCAATATCAAGCCATCTCGTGGCATCATAAACAAGCTCTCGGCCTCATATCAATATCAAGCCACCTCGTGGCGTACAATCTCAGGCCCTTAGCCTCATTATCATAATTAGTGTATCATTGGTGCGGCATGCAGCCCGGCCCAAAATTATCCTCACAATACAGGCCTTCGGCCTTACTCAGTCAGAATCTCATAAACCCTTCAGGCAATAGTAAAAATATGCAGCTCAACTCAAAATGTCTTTAAAACATCATTTAAGGTTTCTAAAACAGATTAACATAGCTAAGTTTTAAAAACATTGAAATATCTGGCATGACTGAGCACAAGTATGAAATCAAACAGTGAGGAAATATCATTAATGATCCCCAAAGGGTTCAAACAGTTGGCACGAAGCCGACATTTAGCCCAATGTATAATAATATCAAACAATTAGCTACCAAATATACAGAAAAATAGTCATTCGGGATGGACTAAGTCACAATCCCTAATGGTGCACGACCTCACACTCATGATCTAGCGTGTGCGTCACCTCAACACAGCCGAACGTTGCGTAATCCGTGATTTCACACCCTCAGAATAGCATTTAAAATTATTACTCACCTCTATTCGAGCAAAATCCTACTCCATAGTGCCTTTGTCTCTCAGATCGCCCTCCGAATGCCTCAAATATAGCTATAATAATTTGATTCAGTTAATAAACATTATAGAAATTAATTCCATATGAAATTCTACATTTTCCATTAAAAATCCAAAATTGCACTCAAAATTTGCCCGTGGGGTCCACATATCAGAACCCAACATAAGTTACGAAATACGAAACTCCATCCAATCCCGATTCCAACCATACAAATTTCACCAAATTCCGACATCAATTCAACCTCCAAATCCTCAAATCAAGTTTTCAAATCCCTTGACCCAAACTTTCGGATTTCACTCCAAAAACAAGTAATAAAGTAGGGATATTCAATAATAATCCCATATTATTGACTAGCAATGACTACAAGTGACTTATGTCAAGTTTTTTCATGAATCCTTGCTCAACAATCAACTCTAGATATGCTCTCCCCTCTCTCTAAAAGCTCCAGAAATCCCCAAAATAATGAACTCCAAACGAGTTAAATGAAATGGGTTTCGGGTTTTAAAAACCCATTTTAGTACAGCCGCGGCGTGTGGGGCACCGCGGGGCATGGGGTGGCTGTGCAAAATGTGTCTGAAAATAAAATTTCGGATCATTCTGGAATTCCCTAGTGGCGTGGCGTGCTGGGCGGCGCGGTAGTATAATTTCCAGCAGTATTTGGTAATTTGACCATAACTTCTTGTAGGAGTGTCCAAATGATGAACGGTTTGAAGCGTTAAAAACTAGACTCAAAGACCTTTCATTTTATAGGTTATTCATCAAATAAATCCATATATATATGCAGTTATACGCGCTCAAAATTTGATCTTGTGCGTGCTCATTCGAAACTTTTGTCTATAATGAAAATTTTCACCTGGGCTTGGTCTTAGGCCTCTCCTTAGACCCCAAATTACTTATAATATATCTTGTACACTTATTATTATATCTAATTAATATCCATCATATTAATAGCCATCGTTTGCGGACAAAATAATATAAGTAACGCACGTCATCTTTCTTAATAGCGCTTAAGTACTTCGAAAGTATTTTTTTCGGGGTGTTACATTCTCCCCCACTTGGGATCATTCATCATTGAATGAGAAGTAGAGTTCGCCCCCCAAACACATAACATGATCTAACTCTTTTCTCACACACCTCCAACTCCCAAATTTTTGCTAAGTCCCAAATTTTCTAGAAATTTCGGGAGAGCCTCCTTTGTAAGTGAGCCTATCCACCTGCTAGAGAATCACTAAAACCATCCTAACAACATATCCACAACTCGACAAAGCTTCACAATGTATATCAACAACATAAATATCAATATTTCATGTATTATATTATCAAAATTGAGACATGGACATGAGTTGCACCTATTTAAATCATAACACATAGAAAATACCTTTAGATCCACCATTATTGGGCTATGCAACCCAGTGAGAACATTTTTTTCTTCTTCTTTTTAACACTTTTGGCCTTCGAGGTGGGCTTTTCGACTCACAAACTTTGCCATAACACATTCACGGTGGCAATCTCAACTATCAGACTTATCTAACAAGGATGACAATTAAGTACCTCTCATTGGCCAATTATCCATTAACTTTACCTTCAGTTGTATCCGCCGTAATGATACTTAAAGGATTTCCAACTACCTCCATTAGATATAGACACATGAAAGCATAGAATGTATGGAGGACAATAATAGGGAGACATCATACTTATAGTTTGGCATATTCCCTTCGGGATTTCATAAGGCCTGATGTAACTGCACATACTTTACCCGTATTAGAAATTCATATATCATCCTCATGAAAAAGATATTGATAATAACCCATTCACTTTCTTCAACTCTAAATCTCTATTCCGGACACCAGAACTAAAACTTTGGCGACCTCCAACAATTACTCTAAGATGTTCTAGTACAAAAATGACGATAAGATTTCATATCCCATATATTTGATCACGGGGGAATGCTTCTTCTTTGATATGTGTGAATCTTCAAATCACTAATTCACCTATCATGTATGCATACCCAAGGTTGATCCCACGTTACCCTATTCCATATTGCCCTGATGACACCACAAAAATAGAAAATCACTAATTTGGTATTAGCCTATAAAACCTTGGAATCCAATCCCCAACATCCAAGAATTTCTTTTCAATACTAGCACTGCATGTACGTTAACATGCCGTATTAAGCCTTAGCCATAACTCCAGATGCAATCATATATTATACCACACAACCCGCATACCCGCAACAGTTCCTAATCACTGTAGCTACTTAAACACAAATCTGGTACCAGTATTAAACCCCATATTAAGCAACACCTCATTACAAAACCTTCGTACACCGTCAAATGAAAGAAAAACACACAATTACCTAACCACCAATCAGATCAACAATTCATGGAGCTCTTTCGTTTCCACCAGGACCTCAACCACTTTCTAGGCCGACATTCGATATCATCCTCCCAAATACACCATAATCAAATCCGATAGTACACATTCTAAGTCTGATTGCATTATATTATAAAACACAACTATTACACACACCTGCCACACCAATATAACTCAATATTGCACCATCCGGGTACCCCAAAAGGAAAAATATCTTAAATAAGAGAATTGTTTCGCAAGTTCAACAAGCACCACCACAACCGAAATGCTATAAGCTCATCATTCATAGTGGAACCAAGACATACGAATCGAAAAACAATAGCCAGCTCTTCTAGAGCTCATATGAACAACAACCACAAGAGCGACTCAGTTGCCGATAACATAATGCACCTGGCATGGTCACAAACCTCCAGCCCACGTATATCATAAAGGAGCAATACAATAAGTACACCCATATATACTAAATGCAATAAGATTCTCATGCTCCTGGACTGGCATAAATAACACCTTATACTATAGGCACGAACAAATTATGGTATCAAAGCTCAAATTGAAAATCTTTCATCACTGAGGCATTTATCAAGTTTGTTTAGGGATTTTTTTAACCCTTATGTAGCCTCAAACACAACCCAAATAGCTCACACAATGTTATGTGTGAGAAGCATCATAGCTTAAAACTTAACAGTTAATTCTAGGCATATCATAGCCTAAACATCTTCTCGAGCATGAATAATTTCTCCAGTGCTCACACATGGGTTCAAACCTCACATATATGCGCACTCGCAGTATGTAGTTATCACAATCAAGTAGTGCAAATAGTGCTTCCATTGAGTTTAAATAAAATACTCACATCAAACATGTCGCAATTCCCGAAATAGTATACTTCTAAGAACTCTCAGTCTCCAAATTCATAGATCACATAAACCGTCGTAACTGATAACAACCCCAACACTCAGATGACTAACACATCCATCAAGTACAACCATCCCACGATAAATATTTTTATAATTCTTCCGCGCTACATAGAGAAATATGAATATTATTAGTCGATCAACCAAGTGAGTGCCGTAATATCAATGAACATTAGTTAGTCAAACATAATACCCCCCCCCTTTCTTTTTAATATGCACCCTTCTTAGGGATTACAGAGCAGTTATAACATTAATCTAACTATTCAAAACTGACTATTCTAACCAGATTTCGTGACCTTCCCTTTAAGAATGATCTGCCACCCTATACATGCAAGTCTTAATCCTGTATAACGCACCATGTCTATCATGCCATCATGTGACAAACACAAGAATCTCATTATAAATTCTAAATTACCAGTAAATTATATACTAGTTAGTTAGAAACCTTCTAATTGCTCCCATCGAGGGACAAATCATAATACACAACATGTTCCTCACGCCAGTAGAAAGTATCTGGCTTTAACCCAAGTAGAAACCGTAAAGAACACCTTACAATTCATTTGCACATAGCCAAGCTGCCAGAACTATATTCCTGTAACTTGAACAATTCACGTGGGTCATAAAACACATGAATATTGCCACCAAAACCTCTGTAGATCCTCATCACATTATAAGTACACCAAGAATCGATCATATTTATTATTGTGTGGATACAGCTCACTACCAAGCTATTCTATTTCTTTGATTCCTTTTCGTATTACCCTCAAGTTGTCACTCTTACTTGACATACACCATGAATGTTCCCCAAAGTTCACTACTAGAGATTCCAGCATAAAACCATACAGGCCTAAGGCCCATAAGCCACTATATTATCCTTAAGAATACCGGTAAGTACCACGACTGAAACACCCCTTCTAAATGTACCTTAGGTTAATTTAAAATCATTCATTTGCCTCCCTTATACTGGAGTACAAAATCCGTAGTCATACAGAATTACCGCAAGTCTCGGTACCATCCAATGTAAATAATTTATTCTAGCGGTTTCAATTGCTACATATACATTTCTGAATCCATAAGAATTTTTTCAAGAGTCATATACTATGCTCAAATCTAAATTGCACTGCCTAAACAAGCCAAATGACACATGTCCCATTAGCACAACAACACTCAAGGGAGTAATATTTCATTAACACCACTTGTCGCATTCACGTTCCATGATTACATTCTTTACAATTAATAACTTAATCATCCCATGATCTTAATAACTCATAAAGCACAATATAACCCGTATCACACATCCTTTTTTACACACCACCCCGAAGGACAGTGTATGAGAGTTTTTCCACTTTAAATGACATTATTCGAAATGTGATTATTTATTTATCAGAGTCGCCATTTGGGATGGTTTATTTGGTGTCCCAAGTTAGTGATTTAATTGGAATCCCAAATTGAGGAAAATTTGGACTTTCCATGTGAAGTGTGCGAACCATAAATTCTGACTAAGGATTTATGTTAACCCGGGGGAAGGTATTAGGCACTCTCGAATTCCGTGGTTCTAGCACGGTCGCTTAAACTATCATAATTGGCCTATTATCTGATTTTAATACATATTTCAACCTATAGTGTAATTTTAAATTATTTACGCTTTTAATTAGTTTTAAGGAAAATTGAATGTCATTTAAAATGTGTCTTTGGATCGCGTCACATGAAATGCACCCGCAATCTAAAACATATTTTATTCAACGTTTTAGGATTTGGATTTGGGTCAATTGAAATGCACACCCGAGTTTAAGAAGGTAATATTATTAAATAACGCACTTAAAAGCAACTAACGCGTTGTTAACTTTGCGAGGGCCATAGAGATTTGCTAAATGGCACGCCTCGAATTTTAAGGATTTTAAAATTAATTATCCGAAGGTCATGGATTATGGATTTGGTAATGTGTTTTAGATGTGGAAAAGTGGGCTAGCTTATTAAAAGAACGATGGGCCAGATATGTTATTTAGAGAAGGGTCTGCCGGACTTTAATTACTACTCAATGGCTCGTGGGCCTAGCATAACAAGAAAATTTGGTTCATGTGCAATAAAGACTGGCATACAAGTTTGATATTGGCTTACTCATTCTTTTATCTTTTACAGCCCAAATTCCTTAATCAAATTCATAAGTGGAATCAAATAAACCAATCAAATTTTATTTCCAAGTTTTATTGGACTAAACAGAGCACTAAGATTCATGCAAGCAATTAGGCAAATGTTTCAAAACAACAACCTAGCAATCGTCGGAAAAACATCTATTTAGGACTAAAAGAAAGGGCAACCAACATAGAGAAGAATAGAGTTGATCAAATGTTCACCAAAATTAACAGCAATGCAATAAAGTAATGACAAGTTGAGAAATGAACCTATATTGCATGAAGGATTTCCAACATCTGAATCTTACATCGAGCACCCGATTGCTTTTAAAAAACGGACCGGAAACCTTGGACGCTACAACCTTGACGGAGACTATTGATGAAACCTCGAATCAGTACAAAAACTTTCGAACCATACACGAGCTTAAACGACTTCCACTTTGGAACGAAAATCAAAGAACGATGTATCTGATTTAGAGACAAGAATCACAAAAATGCAAGAAGAAAACAAAGTATTTCTTTTGCTTTTAAGATTTCTGGCCAGATCTGTCGCATGGTGTTGTGTGCGTCGTTAGCGGCGGGAGATGTTATTTGGAACTGGATCGGTGGTGTTTGAAGGCTGGTTGACAGGGTGGATCAAGGCTGGGCGTTGGACTGGTTTTTTGTGGGTGGGTGTGGAGATGAAGAAACAAGAACGACGACAAGGGTGCTGTAGCGGAGAAGAAGCAACGACGATAGGAGGGTTTGACAGATTCTTGGATAAGAAGATGGGTTCGTGTATATGGTGTGCTCTAACGGAGGTCCTAATTCTCTGAAGAAGAAGAAGGATCTTTCATGGAGATTCTCTTGGTCAAAAATGGCTGATGAAGAAGAAGTCCCAAGGGTTTTTCTCACTGCCTATGTATATCCTATGTATATTGAATGTATATCCAGTGTATATCCCATCTCTCCTAGGTTCCGTTTTTTTTGTCCTCCCCTCTAGAAGCCCCCTCCCCTTTTTAGCAAGCTTCAATTTAAAATAATCAGTTTATATGCCCCCCACATGGGCAAAACATGGGAAACAAGTGATGGTGGAGCACTTTGCTAAGCACTACCTCTTGTTTTTAGGACAACTTGCTGCCCATGTGCTTGAATTCTGCCCATGTGCACAGATGTTCATTCCAGCTGTGTGCACTCCAGACTGGCATTGCGCCGAACCTTGCATTTTGACACTACTCCACGAACGAGACTAAAAATACTACGTTATTTATTAATTAATTTTACTCAAATGAAATAACTATTAAAATAATATTGACTGTTAAAACAAAACCATTTTTGGTATTTTTCAAAATTAAAAATGACTACAAAATATTAGTGAAACTATTTATTTTTTTAATTTTCATTTTATTTTGTAATAAAATAAGGTAAAAGAGTAAAAATTAGTTGAAATGACTATATTAAGCCTAAACTAAATATTTACATGCTAAAATGGGTAAAATTTCGGGGAGGGTCAAAAATCACGTGTCAACAACTGCCATCTTTGGCTGGAAACATGAAGAGTTTTCAGACAAAGAATGACTAGACAAGTTTTTGACCCGACCCTTATTTAAGGAGACCAAAAGAAAGAAGAAAGGAGAATGTGACTGAGCCCTGGTATCTGAGCTGCCTACATATCCTTGGCTATAAAGGAATCAAGCCACGTGTAGTTCAAAAATGAATGAGGTGATTGGAGTACCGAGGTTGAGAGCCGAGTGAGGTGTCGCCGAGATTCCATTTCGCGGTCCCGTTATTACATCAAAATCAGAAATAAAAAAGACTAGCTAAGCCTATCAGCTACGAGTTACAAGATTCCTATCTATGAGTCTTCTGAAGCTTGATTTTGAGTCTTGGTTGGTTTTTCATACGGACTCTGATATGAATCTTGATGCTTGTTAGCTATGTGTGCTGGTTCTTTCTTCAGTCTTGGATCGAGGTGGGACATGCAAATCTTGTGACTTAAATTAAATTTTGAGCAGTCCCTATCTTTCTCCACCTCAACACTTTCAGTTTGCTTTTTTTTGTTCTTCTTTTTTTTGTTCTTTTCTCTTCTTTTCTTTATTCTGGATTGAGACTCATTCTTTTGGTCATCTCGAATCTTGTGCCTCGAGGTTAAACCTGCTCAGATACCAAAACAAACAAACGAACGGAATTTTTCTGCCCCAGTTTTCACTAGGGAAATTTCGTGAGTTATTTGTAACAAAAGTCTGAACTTATTCTCTCTTTTTTTTTCCGGGTATCTTAGGAGAAAAATTCATCAGATTAAGATTTTGATCCTATGAGAAAATTCATCAGACTAGGTTCCCTTTTTTTTTGTTATCTTAGGAGAAAGATTCATTAGACTAAGATTTTGATCCTAGGAGAAAATTCATCGGACTAGGTTTTCTATATTAGGAGAAAGATTCATCAGACTAAGATTTCTATCCTAGGAGAAAGTTCATCAGACTAGGTTTTCTATCTTAGGAGAAAAATTTATCAGACTAAGATTTTGATCCTATGAGAAAATTCATCAGACTAGGTTCCTTTTTTTTTTTTGTTATCTTAGGAGAAAGATTCATCATACTAAGATTTTGATCCTATGAGAAAATTCATCAGACTAGGTTCCCTTTTTTTGTTACCTTAGGAGATAGATTGATCAGACTAAGATTTTGATCCTAGAAGAAAATTCATCAGACTAGGTTTTCTATCTTAGGAGAAAGATTCATCAGACTACGATTTTGATCCTATGAGAAAATTCATCAGACTAGGTTTTCTATCTTAGGAGAAAGATTCATCAGACTAAGATTTTGATTATAGGAGAAAATTCATCAGACTAGGTTTTTTATCTTAGGAGAAAGATTCATTAGACTAAGATTTTGATCCTAGGAGAAAATTCGTCATACTAGGTTTTCTATCTTAGGAGAAAGATTCATCAGACTAAGATTTTGATCTAGGAGAAAATTCATCAGACTAGGTTTTCTATCTTAGGAGAAAGATTCATCAGACTAAGATTTCTATCATAGGAGAAAGTTCATCAGACTAGGTCTTCTATCTTAGGAGAAATATTCATCCGACTAAGATTTTGATCCTAGGAGAAAATTCAACAGACTAGGTTCCTTTTTTTTTGTTATCTTAGGAAAAAGATTCATCAGACTAAGATTTCTATCCTAGGAGAAAGTTCATTAGACTAGGTTTCCTATCTTAGGAGAAAAATTCATCAGACTAAGATTTTGCTCCTAGGAGAAAGTTCATTAGACTAGGTGTTCTATCTTAGGAGAAAGATTCATCATACTAAGACATTTATCCTAGGAGACAATTCATCAGACTAGGTCTTCTATCTTAGGAGAAAGATTCATCAGACTAAGACGTTTATTTGGAGGAAAATCCATTAGACTAAGACTTTTATCCTAGGAGGAAAAATGTAAAAATCAACGACAAGATTTTATGCACAATAACAAGATAAATAAAGCAGAGATTTGATAAACTTCCCTTTGTAGTCTCTTCTCTTCTTTTCTTTTCCTTCTTTTTTTTTTTTTTTGTGTTTGTATTTTTCTTCTATTTTTCTCTTTTCTTTTCCCTTCTTTCATTTTTTTTCCTTTTTTTTTTGTTTTGGAACCTCTTTCCTTGCACTGCTTTGTTCATGTTTCAAACAAAGAAAATTTTGTCAGTTTTGAAAATGATGGTCGGTTTGTGGCCTTGAGTCTTTGGTAGCTTGGCTTTGCTCGATCAGCTTGAGTCGGTCTGATTGTTTTACACCCAGTACCATTTGTATTTGTAGCTCAATTCAGCCTTATCCCCACTAGAGATCTTTGCTTAGGTGACCTTTTCTGATATCTTGAATGACTTCCTGCTTTTTGAGCGATTTGTCTGTTGGAGAGAATCACCAGTTATCTTTGCTTGTGCCAAGTAGGCTGACAAGGGTCTTTTGGGGGGGAGCTTTTGCATGAATCCTCAAGGCATGTTGACAATAATAACTGAGTGTGCTGGCCAAATTCACTTTGTGCAACTGAAAAGCTGGTAGCAGATTTTGAAATCTTTTCTTGCTTATTTTGACAAGGACTGACTCAAAGTAAAGGACGTAATGATGCAAAGAAACGAATATCAACAAGAAATGCCCCATGTCGGAAGGACAGAAGGAAGAGTATTATTTTCTTTCTTTTTTATTTTTTTAAAATAACTAGCCTTAATGATCATGACATGCATTTTGGACTTTACGGCCTAATCTGTCAAACTAATCTAATCTTCCCTTTTACTATTCGTATGACCTTTGAAGTCGGGCTTTTTCGTGCCAATCCTTTGCATCAGCTTCATGACTCACCTTCGACAAGTAGTGCCCCGAGGGATTTTCACCAACAAGTCTCTCTCATTTATTCATCTCTTCCCGCCGTCATCTTACAGTGCCCGTGAGGGTTTTCATTAATAAGACTCTCTCATTGTTCTTTTCTTTTTCTTTTTTTTTCCTCTTCTTTTTTTTGCGAGCAACTTGACAGTGTTCTATGTCGCGTGACAACCGTTGCTCATCGCTTGCTTTTATTGGCATTCTTGAAGGTTGATTAGGATGTCTTTATTTGGAAGATTTTTTGATATGGGGAGGAAGAAAGGGTCGGCATGATGGCTCAAAGTTGTCTCAAAGTGAGGGGTTGTAGACTTACAACTTTTGGAATCGACTCTTTCAAAAGCGAAATAAAATTTTTTGCCCCAATTTTAGATACTAAGGTTTTTTTGTGAATTTTTTTCTTGAATTCTTATTTGGTTGGACCGAACCGAGAGGCTGCCTACGTATCCTTTTTAAGGAATTAAGTCTAACGTAGTTCATACATCTGACCTAACTATTTTTTTCATTTTTCTGTCTGTTTCTTTGTCTTTTTTTTTTTTTTTTTTTTTTTTTTTTTTTTTTTTTTTTTTTTTTTTTGTCTTTTTCTTCTTTTTTATTTTTTTATTTTTTTGGTTTGCCCAGATTCTATTTTCGAGGGGATGGACCTTTGTCAATTCTTTTCTTCTTCTTTTTTTTTTTCACTTGAAAATTGCCCCAATTAGTACTCTTGGGACATGAATTTTTTTTTTTTTTTTTTTTTTTACGCTTGACTCTAAACTTGATTCCAAAAGAGGGTGGTCAAAGAAAATAATACAGGCTCAAAAGGTGCAGCAAAGGATAAAAGTGTTTGGGTAGCAGAAAAAGGGCCTCCCAACCTCGAGAACGCCAAACATAATATCTTTTCGCGATCACAACATGGACGAACATGTCTTTCTTCTTGGTGTGTCGTGGTCACAAGACACTTTCCATCCATTAACGTGAAACTTTCCAACAATCTTCAATTGATTTTTTCTCAAACCTAATCTTCACAATGATTCGAAGATGAAGTTTACTCGACCTTAATTCCAACGTATTTCAACTCTTTATTATTCTTGAAACTGTCTTTTTCTTAGTTGTCCAATTCAAGCTTAAATCAATTTTCTAAGATCTGGCCAAAAATTTCGCATGCATGTCATGTCACTAGAACTAGCGTGAAAAGAACTATGCACAAAATGGATACAAAATGATTGACTTTTTTTAATTTTTGAATAAAGGAAGGCGAGGTCCTATAATACAAAAAGAAGAAGAAAAGATGACAAAATAAGCTACCATCGCTGAAAGAGGAGTGACTTTCCAGTTACTCAGCGACATCTTGGCCAAAATTTGCACATCAACACTGCTATGACATTCAACCTTTTATTCTTTCTGATTCAACACTCAAATTTTGACTTTTATTCTTAATATCGGCTGTCAGATTTCAGGACTGGCGACATGGGAAATTTCAAAGCAACTAATTTACTAAAGGACTTGGAAGAATTCTCATGTCTCCCCATCATCAAATCATTCCCAAGCAGGCCATATCCTATTGCTCAAATTTGGTAAAGTCAACCCCACATTTGCCTCTATTTTTATTTTCACTACCAACTTGCCTACTAGCCTTTCTGTGACTTTGGGTCAACAACAGTGGTGCTTGTTGCATTGGTTGAGAAGAAACTTTTATTTCCGAGGGTTCTTGGATTATTTTTGTGACTCGCCATTCCAAACCAACAAACCGATCACCTTTAACTAGCTTTTATTTCAAAACAACAAGCATCTTAGAATAAACACTCTCTTTCTTTTTCCTTTTTTATTGTTTCTTTCCTTTCTCTATCTTTCTTTTTTTCTTTTTTCCTTTTTTTAAACCATTCGATCGAACCTGATGTGGGTTGCCTACGTATCATATGGGAACATGAATCCGATCTTGCGTAGTTCAGGAAGATTATGAATAAACTACTTTTTTTTAAAAAAAAATTCGAGAAGAAAGACTTGTAAAGAAGAAAGAAAATATTTTTTCGATTTTCATATTTTTTGGAATTTCGAAAGAAAAAATTCTAAAGAAGAAAGAAAAATATTTTTGGATTTTTTGGAATTTTATTTTGAATTTATGAAAGAAATGTTTCTAAAGAAAAAGAAAATATTTTTGAATATTGAATTTTCTTTTCAATTTTTGAAAGAAGAATGAAAAATATTTTTGGATTTTGAGAGAGATTAAAAGAAAATATTTTTGTATTTTTTTTATATTTAAAATTGGGGTCTGAAAGAAAGGCTTTATAAAGAAGCAAGTAATGGAAAAATATTTTTGGATTTTTTGAAGATGGTGGGCCGGAACCGATGAGGTTTGCCTACGTATCTCACATCCGGTGAGAATCAGACCCACGTAGTTCGCCATTTTGACGAAACAGGAAAAACATGACTTATTTTGAAATGACTTTTCTTTTTTTATTTTCAAAATTTTAGGAGAGTTTCAGGATATTTCAAATACCTACATCTCACTCTTTTCTTTTCTTTTTTTTTTTCTTTTTTTCTTTTTCATTTTCTTTCCCTATTCTAGAAACCAGTCAACATGCAAACCTAAGCAGACAGATACGCAAGTAGCAAGTAAGATGCATCAGGATGGTCTTTATTTGAGTACACCTGTTATAGACGGACCAAACCTCTGTGTTGAGTCTCCAAGGTCAAATGCACGTGATGCAAACAAACGTTCCTACTAGGGATCCGACATGAGGCTTTATTATTCTAGGTTAAAATATTATTAGAGAAAGTATCTAGACTAACTTACTCGAGTGGACAACTCGAGCCGAGGAGGGTCAGTGTACCGGTAGCATTGCTTTTCGGCTTAACTGGTGGTGCTCCCCGCCTAAAACATATGTGACTAATATCCTTCACCGGGTGCCAAGCACCTCGACTATCTCAAATAAAGCGGGCTATGTCAAGCAAATGCCCAATTTTAATTTCAAGAAGACCCAGAGAGGGTGCGTGAGAAGACAGTTTATATGCACAATTCAAAAATAATTAAAGCGGTAAAAAACAACATTTAGCACATTAGGCCCAACATGTAAAAATATCATATAATAAACAAAGCCAAATACAACAATTATTCTAAGCTCGAATTCTTGAACCCTGAACCAAAAGTTTTGGGTTCATGTCCCTAGCAGAGTCGTCAGAGCTGTCACACCTCCTTTTTTACACACCACCCCGAAGGACAGTGTATGGGAGTTTTTTCACTTTAAGTGATATTATTCAAAATGAGATTATTTATTTATCAGAGTCGCCACTTGGGATGGTTTATTTGGTGTGCCAAGTCACCGGTTTAATTGAAATCCCAAATTGAGGAAAATTTCGACTTTCCATGTGAAGTCTACGAACCATAAATTCTGACTAAGGAATTCTGTTAACCCGGGGGAAGTTGTTAGGTACTCCTGAATTCCGTGGTCCTAGCACGGTCTCTTAAACTATCATACTTGGCTTATTATCTTATTTTAATACGTGTTTTAACCTATAGTGCAATTTTAAATTATTGATCGCTTTTAATTAGTTTTAAGGAAAATTAAACGTCATTTAAAACGTGTCTTTGGATCGCGTCATATGAAATGCACCCGCAATCTAAAACATATTTTATTCAACGTTTTAGGATTTGGATTTGGGTCACATGAAATGCACACCCGCGTTTAAGAAGGTAATATTATTAAATAACGCGCCTAGAAGCAACTAACACGTTATTAACTTTGCGAGAGCCATAGAGATTTGCTAAATGACACGCCTCGAATTCTAAGGATTTTAAAATTAATTATCTGAAGGTCATGGATTATGGATTTGGTAATGTATTTTAGATGTGGAAAAGTAGGCTAGCTTATTAAAAGAACGATGGGCCAGATATGTTATTTAGAGAAAGGTCTGCCGGACTTTAATTACTACTCAATGGCTCGTGGGCCTAGCATAACAAGAAAATTTGGTTCATGTGCAATAAAGACTAGCATACAAGTTTGATATTGGCTTGCTCATTCTTATATCTTTTACAACCCAAATGCCTTAATCAAATTCACAAGCGGAATCAAATAAACCAATCAAATTTTATTTCCAAGTTTTATTGGACTAAACAAAGTACTAAGATTCATGCAAGCAATTAGGCAAATGTTTCAAAACAACAACCTAGCAATCGTCGGAAAAACATCTATTTAGGACTAAAAGAAAGGGCAACCAACATAGAGAAGAATAGAGTTGATCAAATGTTCACCAAAATTAACAGCAATGCAATAAAGTAATGACAAGTTGAGAAATGAACCTATATTGCATGAAGGATTTCCAACATCTGAATCTTACATCGAGCACCCGATTGCTTTTAAAAAACGGACCGGAAACCTTGGACGCTACAACCTTGACGGAGACTATTGATGAAACCTCGAATCAGTACAAAAACTTTCGAACCATACACGAGCTTAAACGACTTCCACTTTGGAACGAAAATCAAAGAACGATGTATCTGATTTAGAGACAAGAATCACAAAAATGCAAGAAGAAAACAAAGTATTTCTTTTGCTTTTAAGATTTCTGGCCAGATCTGTCGCATGGTGTTGTGTGCGTCGTTAGCGGCGGGAGATGTTATTTGGAACTGGATCGGTGGTGTTTGAAGGCTGGTTGACAGGGTGGATCAAGGCTGGGCGTTGGACTGGTTTTTTGTGGGTGGGTGTGGAGATGAAGAAACAAGAACGACGACAAGGGTGCTGTAGCGGAGAAGAAGCAACGACGATAGGAGGGTTTGACAGATTCTTGGATAAGAAGATGGGTTCGTGTATATGGTGTGCTCTAACGGAGGTCCTAATTCTCTGAAGAAGAAGAAGGATCTTTCATGGAGATTCTCTTGGTCAAAAATGGCTGATGAAGAAGAAGTCCCAAGGGTTTTTCTCACTGCCTATGTATATCCTATGTATATTGAATGTATATCCAGTGTATATCCCATCTCTCCTAGGTTCCGTTTTTTTTGTCCTCCCCTCTAGAAGCCCCCTCCCCTTTTTAGCAAGCTTCAATTTAAAATAATCAGTTTATATGCCCCCCACATGGGCAAAACATGGGAAACAAGTGATGGTGGAGCACTTTGCTAAGCACTACCTCTTGTTTTTAGGACAACTTGCTGCCCATGTGCTTGAATTCTGCCCATGTGCACAGATGTTCATTCCAGCTGTGTGCACTCCAGACTGGCATTGCGCCGAACCTTGCATTTTGACACTACTCCACGAACGAGACTAAAAATACTACGTTATTTATTAATTAATTTTACTCAAATGAAATAACTATTAAAATAATATTGACTGTTAAAACAAAACCATTTTTGGTATTTTTCAAAATTAAAAATGACTACAAAATATTAGTGAAACTATTTATTTTTTTAATTTTCATTTTATTTTGTAATAAAATAAGGTAAAAGAGTAAAAATTAGTTGAAATGACTATATTAAGCCTAAACTAAATATTTACATGCTAAAATGGGTAAAATTTCGGGGAGGGTCAAAAATCACGTGTCAACAACTGCCATCTTTGGCTGAAAACATGAAGAGTTTTCAGACAAAGAATGACTAGACAAGTTTTTGACCCGACCCTTATTTAAGGAGACCAAAAGAAAGAAGAAAGGAGAATGTGACTGAGCCCTGGTATCTGAGCTGCCTACATATCCTTGGCTATAAAGGAATCAAGCCACGTGTAGTTCAAAAGTGAATGAGGTGATTGGAGTACCGAGGTTGAGAGCCGAGTGAGGTGTCGCCGAGATTCCATTTCGCGGTCCCGTTATTACATCAAAATCAGAAATAAAAAAGACTAGCTAAGCCTATCAGCTACGAGTTACAAGATTCCTATCTATGAGTCTTCTGAAGCTTGATTTTGAGTCTTGGTTGGTTTTTCATACGGACTCTGATATGAATCTTGATGCTTGTTAGCTATGTGTGCTGGTTCTTTCTTCAGTCTTGGATCGAGGTGGGACATGCAAATCTTGTGACTTAAATTAAATTTTGAGCAGTCCCTATCTTTCTCCACCTCAACACTTTCAGTTTGCTTTTTTTTGTTCTTCTTTTTTTTGTTCTTTTCTCTTCTTTTCTTTATTCTGGATTGAGACTCATTCTTTTGGTCATCTCGAATCTTGTGCCTCGAGGTTAAACCTGCTCAGATACCAAAACAAACAAACGAACGGAATTTTTCTGCCCCAGTTTTCACTAGGGAAATTTCGTGAGTTATTTGTAACAAAAGTCTGAACTTATTCTCTCTTTTTTTTAGGCCCAACATGTAAAAATATTATATAATAAACAAAGCCAAATACAACAATTATTCTAAGCTCGAATTCTTGAACCCTGAACCAAAAGTTTTGGGTTCATGTCCCTAGCAGAGTCGTCAGAGCTGTCACACCTCCTTTTTTACACACCACCCCGAAGGACAGTGTATGGGAGTTTTTTCACTTTAAGTGATATTATTCAAAATGAGATTATTTATTTATCAGAGTCGCCACTTGGGATGGTTTATTTGGTGTGCCAAGTCACCGGTTTAATTGAAATCCCAAATTGAGGAAAATTTCGACTTTCCATGTGAAGTCTACGAACCATAAATTCTGACTAAGGAATTCTGTTAACCCGGGGGAAGTTGTTAGGTACTCCTGAATTCCGTGGTCCTAGCACGGTCGCTTAAACTATCATACTTGGCTTATTATCTTATTTTAATACGTGTTTTAACCTATAGTGCAATTTTAAATTATTGATCGCTTTTAATTAGTTTTAAGGAAAATTAAACGTCATTTAAAACGTGTCTTTGGATCGCGTCATATGAAATGCACCCGCAATCTAAAACATATTTTATTCAACGTTTTAGGATTTGGATTTGGGTCACATGAAATGCACACCCGCGTTTAAGAAGGTAATATTATTAAATAACGCGCCTAGAAGCAACTAACACGTTATTAACTTTGCGAGAGCCATAGAGATTTGCTAAATGACACGCCTCGAATTCTAAGGATTTTAAAATTAATTATCTGAAGGTCATGGATTATGGATTTGGTAATGTATTTTAGATGTGGAAAAGTAGGCTAGCTTATTAAAAGAACGATGGGCCAGATATGTTATTTAGAGAAAGGTCTGCCGGACTTTAATTACTACTCAATGGCTCGTGGGCCTAGCATAACAAGAAAATTTGGTTCATGTGCAATAAAGACTAGCATACAAGTTTGATATTGGCTTGCTCATTCTTATATCTTTTACAACCCAAATGCCTTAATCAAATTCACAAGCGGAATCAAATAAACCAATCAAATTTTATTTCCAAGTTTTATTGGACTAAACAAAGTACTAAGATTCATGCAAGCAATTAGGCAAATGTTTCAAAACAACAACCTAGCAATCGTCGGAAAAACATCTATTTAGGACTAAAAGAAAGGGCAACCAACATAGAGAAGAATAGAGTTGATCAAATGTTCACCAAAATTAACAGCAATGCAATAAAGTAATGACAAGTTGAGAAATGAACCTATATTGCATGAAGGATTTCCAACATCTGAATCTTACATCGAGCACCCGATTGCTTTTAAAAAACGGACCGGAAACCTTGGACGCTACAACCTTGACGGAGACTATTGATGAAACCTCGAATCAGTACAAGAACTTTCGAACCATACACGAGCTTAAACGACTTCCACTTTGGAACGAAAATCAAAGAACGACGTCTCTGATTTTTGATACGAGAATCACAAAAATGCAAGAAGAAAATAAAGTATTTCTTTTGCTTTTGAGATTTCTGGCCAGATCTGCCACATGGTGTTGTGTGCGTCGTTAGCGGCGGGAGATGTTATTTGGAACTGGATCGGTGGTGTTTGAAGGCTGGTTGATAGGGTGGATCAAGACTGGGCGTTGGACTGGTTTTTTGTGGGTGGTGTGGAGATGAAGAAACAAGAACGACGACAAGGGTGCTGTAGCGGTGAAGAAGCAACGACGATAAGAGGGTTTGACAGATTCTTGGATAAGAAGATGGGGTCGTGTATATGGTGTGCTCTAACGGAGGTCCTAATTCTCGGAAGAAGAAGAATGAGCTTTCGTAGAGATTCTCTTGGTCGAAAATGGCCGATGAAGAAGAAGTCCCAAGGGTTTTTCTCACTGCCTATGTATATCCTATGTATATTGAATGTATATCTCGTGTATACCCCTGAGTCTGAAGTCATTTATAATTTACGAGAATTTAATTTGTTCCACACGTACACCACGTGAAAGATCCTTCAATACTCCTATAACTCAAGACGATAAGTCAATCAAGACATTTCAAGCAACTCCTCTCATCACACTCCAACCATTTGAACACATCTCGCATTCACCTCATACTCATCATATAGCCATTTAACCGCTTATCGAGCCACAATTTTAACTCATAAGAACACTACTGGACATATAAGTCCAATGCACAAGTTTTCACAACTAAAACTACCTAGCCTAAGCCTCGGTCTACACCTGGCCTCAAGTCTCCCAAACTGGACCATCACGAGTACACCAATCACCTTTCGCATATCATTCATGGAACCCCAAACTATCGGAAGCTATTACCGAGCGCTCATGTGCGCACACGAATACTTGGAAGAAATTCAAGGAATTACGCTTCAAGTTTAATCAGTGTCGCACGATAAAAATTCAAGAAAGTGGAATTTCCTAAAGGGTTCTGCAACCTCTCGAAGATAAGTACAGACGTCTTCGTATCGATCCGCAAGACTCTACTAAACCTGCTCATGACTCGTGAGACCTATGTAACCTAGGCTCTGATACCAACTTGTCACGACTCTAAACCGGACCCGGTCGTGATGGCGCCTCTCGTGAAGACAAGGCCATCCGACTCAACACACAATTCATTTTAAACAGTTAAAATAGCATAATTAGGTCATTAACATGATCAAATCCCAATAGAAACAATAAAATAGTATAATTTGCGAAATAGACATAGCCCGACATCAGGGTATCACTAGTCATGAGCATCTAGAACAATACTATAAGTCTGAGAGTCTACTCCACTACTACATAACTGAATCAGAAGGAAATAAAACAAAACGAGAATGCACTAGGCTGCGAATCGCCAAGCAGCTACCTAGTAAATCTCCAAGACCTGCTAGGACTAGTTACTAGTAATATAATATAAGAATACAAAAAAAGGTAACAATATTAAAAATAAAACGGAGGAAGTCACTTAAACAAAAATGGAAAAAGAGAAAAAGTAAAAATGTATACCGCCCAAAATCTTCACTTACCTAAATTAAACACAGAATATCCCCTTTTTACTTTTCTTGTTTGTCTAAATTTTGGCACACGATCATAATTTGCCTTTAATGTAAAATCTTTTCCATTAATTATAGTTTTCCCATTTGAAAATTTATTATCTCTAAGCTACGTATAGTCTCGCCTCTGTCACGCTTGGATCTTTCTCACTTCCACAATTCCATTTGGCTAAGTGGTATGAAAGTATACATATTTAATTTTTTATCAATCTTATTTAGTTATTTTCCCCTCTTTTTTTTTGTGTCAATCAGTCCATTGTAGAAGTGCTGTTAATTCAGAGACGGAGCCAGAATTTGAAGTTTGTGAGTTCGGGATTCTAGTTTGTTTATGTTACTGGGTTCTAAATTAACAATTTATACATATTTCCTGAAATTTTTAACACAAATACAGATTTTGGACCAAAATTACTGGGTTCGGCCGAACCCACAAGTGCTATGCTAGCTCCGCCCCGGTTGTTATGCAATATCTATGTTTGCTTAATGTATATACTATCATTTATATAGCTTGTAGTTGATGTGTTCTCGAATAATTAGTAGTATTGTTTTTCCGAGCGGACAGAAATGGTGCCTAAGTTGATCGTAGTTTTCTAAAGTGCAAGAGGTATTTTAGCGTAGTCATGAGTTTTTTTGGAGTGGTCCTAGAGGTCGATTCAGGATTTGAACAATAGGGTTTTTATCAAATTAATTGGGTTCAAAATCTGTTATTTATATTTATTTTCGTGAAATTTTAACACATAAATAGGGTTTCAAATCTTTATAAGTTTGGTCGCCACATGTAATTGTGTTTCCTCTCTATCATATCATTCATGTTATGTAATCATGATAAAAAGGTATTTACTTAACAGAAAAACAAGAGAAAAAATAATTTTTATTCATGCACAAAATAAATAACAACTAATAGTAGATTTTTTTAAAATTTTTGTTTGTTTCAATTTTTTTTTTACATTTGGATATAAATATTTTAGTTTTATTGATCTTATTTTCCATTTGTCAATTGTTTAGATACACAAGTAGTTTCTATGGAGCCATTTGCAGATGTGGTAAGTGCAAAACCTTTTGTCTCTTGGCTTTTATTTCTTGAACATTGAAATTAAAACTATATGCTTTGTAAATTTTTGTGTATTTTAATTGCCTTTTGTGTTTTTTGTAGAGTTGCATTTTGAAAGTGGATGTTCATTGCGATGCATGCAAAATGAACATGGTGCAAGTTTTAAGCTCCGTATGCGGTAATATGCTTATCACTAATCTTAAATTCCCATTTAGTTAATTATAGGCTCAAGTAGGGGTGTCAAACGAGTGAGTTTGAGCCGCATTTGGACAAGTTAAAACGAGTTGAGTTATAATTTTTCTAATGTTTACGTGGATCATTAGAAATATATGAGACGTGTGATCTATATAGGCAGGGGCGGATCTAGTGCAATTTGTATGGGTTCACGTTTTGCCTAGACTATGTTTTTATATTAAAAAATTAATAATTTTATAAGAATATTTAGCCTGGAACCCAGTTCATTGGTCTGATTGTTATTATATATCGTGTATGAATCCATAAGCCTAAAATTCTGGATCCGCCTCCGTGCTCCGTCTATAGGTCATACGTTCGAACCGTGTAAGAGCTACTAATACTTGCATTAAGATAGATCGTTTCCATAACACCCTTAGGGGTACAACCCTTTTTTGGATCCTGTATGAATACAAGATGCCAATAGTTTTTTTCTTACTAGTAAAGGTTTTTATGCAGGAGTGTATTCATTGACAATAGATGCAAAAGCAGGAGAAGTAAGTGTATGTGGGGAAGTGGATCCAAATATACTTGTGAAAGCACTAACTAGGACAGGAAAACATGCAGAGGTTGTATATGTAAAGCTGAAACATCCTAGTCTTACTCCTAGAAATCATTATTATGCCAATGACAATCGCTATTATCGTTCACCTTATGGTGGCCATGGCCATAACTATGGTGCATTAGATCAATATGGTTACTACAACACAATGGCAATGAGAAGACCCATGGTGGAGCAACCTTACTACTATGGCGGCGGCCATTCTTCCCCGTATCCTCCGCCTAGGTACCATTCATTACCGAACAACTTTACCTGATTGATTATATTATTTTGCAGAATTTTGTATAAGCAGGATCACCTTATTATTACATCGATTGATGTTGAGTTTGGACTTCAAATACATGCGTGCCTACACATATATAGAGAATGTTTTCGGCAAAGTGTTTTGGACTTCAAATACATGTATGCCTGCCAATTGATGCACTATGTGGTAACCTAGAGGGTCGTTTGGTACGTGGATTAAATATTTCGGGATTATAATTTTGGGATTATAATCACCGAATTAATTTATCTCACATGAGAGGTGGTATAAAATAATTCCTAGTTTGATGGGATAAGATGGGATAAGATGAGATATCCCGTATTAAATCACGGATTAAATTTATATTTTGTTTGGTTGGCAGTACAACTTTATAAATTTATATTGCCAACCAAAAAATAATTCCTCGCCTTATCCCACCTTACCCGCGTACAAACGACCCCATAGGGTTCGCTTGACATGATGGATAAAGGATAATTAATCTCGGAATTAAATTTGAGATGAATTTATCATATTTGGTTGGGATAAAATTGTGGTATAACTATTCCCGACATTAGTTATTCCAGGATTGTAGTAATTTTTTATCTCTATGGGAGGGTGGGATAACTAATCTCGAGATAACTTGTGGAGGATAATTAAATTTCTTTTTTACAGTATATTAAACTACACTAATAATAACAAACAGTATACCAAATTAAACTCAAATCTTTATCATAATTTTACATGGCTTACACAATAGCTTTCTTAACCAATCCCTATTTCTTGTAGTATAATATATATATTTTTAAGTTAATGTTGTCTGAAAATGCTTGTGTTGTTTTGCAGGTATCATCCATTTTATTACTAATTATTATGTGGAATATGGACGATGACTATTGGAAGAATGTTTTAATTGTTAAATTCGTAGCTATTTAGTTTTGAATTGCTGTACTGCTATGCTTTTACTTTAACTTCTAAATTGATTGGTGGCTATAGATTTCAGAATTGTGTTATTTCTTTTGTTACATAAAAATTATTTTACTTTCCTCCGTTTTTCACAAAAATAATTTTGATCATTTTTTGTAAGAAAACTCACCTGAAATGTAAGAGAAAATGACAAAAACTGATCCTTATTTTTGGAGTAAATTCAAATTGGGCCCTTAAATATACTCCTTGGCTATTTTGATCCCATAAGGTCGTCAAAATCGAGCGCTTTAAATTATGCTCATTAAATATACAGAAAATTTATATTTAATTAATTATAATAACCAATATAGTTCCGTCAAATTCAGTACTGGACAAAAAAATTAAATATCATAGGTGCTTTGCTAACTTAAACATAAAGTTATTATACTAGTTGGAAAATATACAAGAAAGTAACGACACTTAGCTTTGTAGCATCCTATTGCAATATATACAAACATATCACATCTCTTCCGGACTAAATTAAATAATTAGTATTTGATCCTTTAATCGATAAAAAAACTAATAATTTGTCCAAAAGTCAAACCAATGGATGAACGCAAATTCACTAATCACCCCAATCGACTTTAATGCAACTAACATACATTTACGTTCAAAAAGAGTTACTCCTTTCATGATATACAAATTTTATATCTTCATACTGCATCATTAATTATGAAACAACAAAATTCAGTTATTTTATACCTTATTGCAAGTAAGACTAAATATTTTGATAGGATGGACTTGTCAAATTCAGAAGGCGTAAAACAAAAATGCATAAGATGCTAGAAATAAATTTTAAAATACCATATTACACCTCAAAAAGTTATACAAAATTATATAATAAGTCAAGCTAGCCAAAATTGTAAAAAATACACTTCTAAATGTGATTCCGTATTAATCTCTTTTTTGCATTTTTCATTAAAATAACAATTATAATTTGTTAAATACTCGACGAAAACCAAATTACTCACTTTTGACAACTTTACTGAATCAAAACAACTAAAGAGTATATTTATAGGCGCATATTAAACTTACCAGAAGACATAAGGATCATTTTTATTATTTTCTCTCACATTTTTGTGGGGTTTTAACAAAAAATGTTCAAAATTATTTTTGAGAAAAGTGAAGCAAAATAAAATAATTTTTACGTAATAAAAGAAAATATAATAACTTTTGTGTAATACGTAGAAAGCTGGATAACCACCCCTAAAATTTACTTCTATTAGACCATCTGCCTGACTGTCCCTTTCACAACAAAATAAACAAATATATATAGACGAAAGTTTTTAAGGCGGCCAATTGGTCAAGGTCAAATATTATGCTCTTTAGAGCAAAATGTTCAACTGCTCTAGTCATAATTGTTGATTTGACCTATTGTTGATAAATGTATTTAGCTACCAGCTAAATAAAATTAAGTTATTTGGACAAGATTTATTTTTAAAAAAAATGCAAAAGCGTGTGGACTGTAGTTTACTCATGTTTTTTCTTTAATTCTTTGAAATATATAATCAAAAAGATGTTTCGCAAAATTTATTAGGAATAAATAAGTAAAAAACAGGTTTTGAGTCCTAACAAGACTAACGCCGTTATAAATTAATCAAACAACAAGTATAAAATTAATTTTATCAGTTCAAAGATTAACATTGTTACTAGAGTTGTCAATAGGAATTTTTACATTCCTATACCATATAGAAACCTTATTACCATACCATATAGAAATCTTATTACCTTCAATGTTTAAGGTTTGATATGATTACATTTAGTATATCAAATTATCAATTCTATACTATAGTGTATTTTAAGGGTAAAATTAATGCAGCGTATATCCTTCCTTAATTCAAGGTACCGTATACCCACCCCTCCCACGTTTCTCTCTCCCAAACCCTCACTCTCACCCACGTTTTAGTGAGAGATTTCTTTTCATCATGCCCTCTTTTTTCCTTCATATGTTTTTGGTTCAGATACCAGGAGAATCTTTGACACTAGTACTTCTACATATTTAACTTGTAATGTTAATACTAAAATTAGAACTGTTCACTAGGCGTTCTGTTCTTTGAAATCTATGTAGCTTATCAATTCAGAAATTGATTCCTGGGCTTCCAGAATGAGCATTGCTTTACGTTTCAGTCAGGGATGTTCATGGTTCGGTTTGGATCGATTTTTTCCTATAAAAAAAATCAAACCAAATAAACAGATTTTTCAAATATTAGAACCAAACCAAACCAATTAAGTCGGTTTTTTCTCGATTTGATTTATGTCGGGGTTTGTCGGGTTTTCGATTTTTTCGATTATTTGTCGATTTTTTCTTAAATATAAAACATACATTGCCAAACACATATTCCGGCGACCACATTTTTAACGTAACACTATCAAATCAATTGCCCTTTGAGAAATCTATTATTTACCAAGATATATTGATGATAATTGAATNNACTAAATGGATTCTTACACTTAACAAAAGAAAACTACCAATCAAATTAGAATGTAAAGGTAAAGAACTATACTAAAAGTGCAAACTATTAACATTTACAATAAATTTTTTGAAACTTTGTATAAAAATATACCTATATATAAGTGTAATAATGAATTTGAAATAGCTACTCCTATAGTCGATTTTGTTCGTTTTTTTTTTCTGATAAAAACCATAACCAAACCAAATTTGATCAGTTTTTAAAATTCAAAACCAAAACCAAACGAAAAAGTATCGATTTTTTGGTCGGTTTGGTTTGGTTTTCGATTTGGTTCTATTTTTCGGGTTTTTATGAACACCCCTAGTTTCAGTTGTGTAGAATATCCAGAACGCAATTCTTTCGGATTGGAGTTGAAGGATGTTTTAGTTAAATTCATTCAGATCTGCAAAATTTGTTGTTCCCAAGCTTCCACTAGCTGGACACTCTTCTTTTGCGTTGGAGATTTTTGGATATTATATGTACAAGTTGTCACAAGGTTTACCTTAGGTCCATGTGTTATTTCAATGTTTATTCTTCTTAAATCATAAAGATTCGTCTAATCTCGTAAATGGAATTTTCGACATAATTTCGTTTTTTGCAAAAGATTTATAGAAATTTTAGTCGTTTTTGATTTGTGAAAACATAAAACAAAGCATCTACAATTAGGATACAAATAATCTACAATTTATCTACAAAATATCTACAAACTGGGTACATTGAATTTTAATATCTCAATTCCCATTCAGTTGTAGCTTAATTGGTATTTTCGACATAATTGCATTTTTTGCAGAAGATTTTGTAGAAGTTTTAGTCGTTTTGGATTTGTGAAAACAGAAAATAATGCATCTACAATCAGAATACAAATAATCTACAATTCATCTACAAACTGGGTATATTAAATATTAATATCCCAACTCCCATTTGATTGTAGTTTAATTAGAATTTTCGATATAATTGCGTTTTATGTAGAAGATTTATAGAAGTTTTAGTCGTTTTTGATTTGTGAAAACAGAAAACAAAGTATCTAACAAAATACAAATAATCGACAATCTATCTACAAACTGGGAACATTAAATTTTTATATCCTAATTTCCATCCAATTTTAGCATAATTGGAATTTTTGACATAATTGCGTTTTTCAGAAGATTTGTAGAAGTTTTAGCCATTTTTTATTTGTGAAAACAGAAAATAAAGTATCTACAATTAGAATACAAATAATCTACAATTTATTTACAATTTCTGTAATATGTCTTCTTCTTCTTCTTCTTCTTCTTCTTCTTTCAATCTGAAATTCAGTCAAAATCAAGTCTAATCTTCACCAAAACCCCTCAAAATTGAGATATAAACTCCAAACCATATTCCTGATTATTTTCAACAACACCCAAATCCAAATAAATAATGATTTTTAAAAACCCAAATTTGAATTCAAAGTTTTCAAGCTTTTTAATGGCTGTCAATGGTGTAATTGCTGCTCTCTTTTCATTTGCTTTGTATTACTGAAATTTGCGATTGAGAAATAAATAGAGATGTAGAGAGAATTCTAGAAACAGAGTGTATCACAAAAATATAGTATGAAAATCTTGTTCTGCGTTGTGGAAGATCAGAGTGAAGCCGACGATAATTATGGAATGTGTGTGATTTGCGTTGGGGAAGATCTGAAAAATATTTAATTCCCCCTTTTTAGCGCGCAAAATAAGAAATCGTAAAGCTACAATGATTCCTTATTTAACGCATTATATATATTAGGTAGAAATACTATTAGCATGAAGGGTAATAAGTAAACTATGAACATATTTGGTAATATAGTTTCATATATGATATATATACGAAAATTTCCCTTGTCAATATGGGTGGGGCCGAGCTAGCCCACCCCAACCCACGTGGGCTTTAGCAATTGAGGACTGGGATGAGCAAGCCCATCATTTTGATGGGCTTTATAATGGTCAGCCCACCCTAGTCCCATGTGGGTTGCGGGCCCCCTCGGTCCGGCCCATTATTTTTTAAAATATGATTTTATATTTTTTCTTTAAGTTATAACCTAAAAAAGATAAATATTTAAAAGTAAAAAAAAATCTTATTGGAAAAATTTCATAAAACTTAATACGAACATTTATACTGTTCCAATATATCACAATAAACACTAAAAAATAAAAGACAAGACTATATTTTATTCGCTAAAAGTCAAACTCAAATAAAAGTATTCAAGAGTACGTCCATACACTTATGGGATATCCAGCACACTTCATCAAACACATTTGAATCCGCTTATGAGAAGGTTGTCTTAACATCTTCACTTTCATCTACATCTACAATTTGTATACAATATTAATTAATTAAATATTAAGAATAACTAAATTTTTAAAACTAATTAACGTTTTAATACTTTGATATTTTAATATGATGAGCTTAATAAACTTTAAATTTGGGATACTCTTCATGTTATATTTTGTGTCATAAACTTTTTGTATTTTATATGTTTTAACTGCGTATTTTTATTAGGTCCATTGGCTGGCCCATCCCAGCATCACGAGCCATGGGCCGGGCTTAAAAACTTCATTTTAAATGGGCTCCAAAAATTTTAGTCTAGCCCTAATAGAATACGGACTGAGTTGGGCTGGCTTTGGCTGTAATTGTTATGCTAAGAATTATGGTGGATGAATAATATTAGTAGTATATTTTTATTCTTAACCAAATTTCTCAAGTGGGAGTCTTGAGAATGAAGCTTCTTTTAGTAGACGGTGCTTTTCCCTTTAATAAACCTTATAACAAATCTGAACTAAATTGAGATCAAAAAATAAATACGGGCAGACAATAGGAACAAAAGAAAGACTAACACCGTTATGTGCACCAATTAAAAAAGAATGACAAAAATTCATAGGATCTTAAAAATTAAGCACCACAAATATAATTTCACCAATATTTTTAAACCATTCAAAAAAGAACTGCTTAATCTTATTACTTACTAAGTATTAAATTAAAATTGACAAAAAAAATAAAAATTGTTAGATTAAAAAATAGGTCCACGTAATCCACCCAAAAAATATAAAATAATCACACTATCTACCCTAATTAAAAAGAAACTTTATTATAATACCTTGATAGTTCTTGTGATTCAGATCTAAATTCTACAGATGAAGTCCACATGAAAAACGAGCAATTTTTTCTCCTTTCATATACATGCACCTTTCACCATCTTCGTTTCAGCTTCAGGTAACTCTTACTTCCATATCCAACTTCGTTTCTTCAACTTATTTTCCTTTATATTCCCCATTTCTGGCTTTTTGTTATTCATTTTGTGCAAAAATTTACATAAAAAACCTTCAAATATAGGTTTTTTTTCTCCGAATTGTAATTGGTGAAGTGAATCTTGCTACTTGACTACTAAAGTTCCCATTTTTGAAGGATTTTCTGTTTTTCTCTTTGCTAATAAAAGTACCATTTTGTTCAAGAATTATTATCTGTTTTTCATTTTGTGGGTCTTCTCATGATATTCCAATTCTTGAATTTGTGGTTTAGGGTTAAAAATTTGAACTTTTTGAGTATGGAATTTTTCTAGGGTTTGCCAGAGGTATTTCATGATTCTGGGAGTTCTCTGTCATAGTATTTCATCAAGACTTGGGTTGGCGTAGGCATTGTAATTGAATTAAAGAATCTATTTTAAAGGATAATTCTATTGTGGAGAATTGGGGATTTTTTAGTGGTTTAAATATGGGGGAGAAACATTTTATGAAGGAAGAGGAAAGGGTTATTATGGAAGGGGTATTAGGTAGAGAAGCTGTAGAGTTTTTCACTTGGTCAGCTTCGAATAACATGCTCATGGAATTTACTTCGTCAAGAGGGGATTTGGGCGTGCAGCAATCGCTTTGCAAGATTGTCGAGGGGTCTGATTGGACTTACGCAATCTATTGGCAAGTTGCAAAGTCGAAATCGGGAAAATCAGCTTTAATATGGGGTGATGGACATTGCCGAGAAGCAAAGATGGGGCAGAGTGAAGCCGGGAATGATTCCCAGCATCAGAAAGTGATGGATGTAAACAAGAAAAAACTTGTTCTTCAAAAGATTCACACTTGCTTTGGAGGGTCAGAAGATGATAATATTGCTGCCAAGTTGGATTCTGTCTCGGACGTGGAGGTGTTTTATCTCACGTCAATGTATTATGTCTTCCCTTTTGAGAAGCCTTCTAGTCCTTCTCAATCATTTAATTCTGCTAGATCGATATGGGTTTCTGAAGTAAAAGGTTGCTTAGAACATTTCCAATCAAGATCTTATCTAGCAAAATTGGCTGGATTTGAGACACTAGTATTTGTTCCCCTGAAATCAGGGGTCGTGGAGCTATGTTCTCTAAAGTCAATTGCAGAAGATCAGAATTTGATTCAGATGGTGAAAACATCGGTGGTGGTATCTAATGCTCCACAGCCTAAAGCAATTCCAAAGATATTTGGGCGGGAACTCAGTCTCGGTGGTTCTAAGTCGGGTCCCATCAGCATAAATTTTTCTCCAAAGGTGGAAGAAGAACTGAGTTTTGCTTCAGATGCTTACGAAGTACAAGCAGCGCTAGGTAGTTCTCAAGTTTATGGAAACTCATCGAATGGGTATCGAAGCGATGAAGGTGAAGGGAAACTTGAACTAGATGAACGGAAACCAAGAAAGAGAGGTAGAAAGCCGGCCAATGGGAGAGAAGAAGCATTGAATCATGTTGAAGCAGAGAGGCAGAGGCGTGAGAAGCTTAACCAGAGGTTTTACGCTTTAAGAGCAGTTGTTCCAAATATCTCAAAGATGGATAAAGCATCGCTGCTTGGAGATGCAATTGCATATATAACGGATCTTCAGGCTAGAATTAGGGTTTTAGATGCTGAGAAGGAGATGGTAAACGACAAGCAAAAGCAGCAGGCTCCCCTGGAAATTGATTTTCATCAAAGACAAGATGATGCAGTTGTAAGAGTAGGCTGCCCTTTGAATGCTCACCCTGTTTCTAGAGTTCTGAAGACATTTCAAGAACATCAAATAGTGGCACAAGAATCCAATGTCTCATTAACAGAAAACAGTGAAATCGTCCACGCATTCTCTATACGAGCTCCTGGTGCTGCTGCTGATAATTTGAAGGAAAAGCTGACAGCTGCTCTATCCAAATGATTTAGGTGTTTAAAAAATAAGGTTAGTATAATATGTACGTTGTTTGTAGTATAATGCAAGCTGTTTCTCATTAAGGAACTGGTGATCCATATCAGAGTGGTCAGATGTTGTCCTTTCCTTGATTTGTCATGTATGAGCATCAATATCTAGCTCGTAAGTTTGCATTATATTTTGCAGACTACATAATTATATATGTTTAATTTGATGAGAATCATATCTGCGATGAGAATTTGAAGGACATACTAGCAGCTGCTCTTCCCGACTGATTCAGGTGTTTCAAGACGATGTCACTCATGCTGTGTATGTTTGTCGTTAATGCAAGTAAATTTCTTGTTAACTGGTGATTAGTATCAGAGCGTTCAGATTATTATACATTCGTCGATGATTTGGTGTATGAGCTTCAATGTGTAGCTTGTTAGTTTGTACGTAATATTTTCTTGTTCCTTTACTAATTGAGGGAATGAATCTGGAATCAGTCCATTCTAGCAAATTGTGCATTGTAGTTCCTGCTATCCTTATGCTTTTCGTTCAGTATGCCAAAACTAAATTATGTGACTTTCATCAAACTAGTGTTCAGATTGCATTTTAAAGGATGACATCTGAAAATTATGCAGCATTGGCATTGACAGAAAAAATTATAGGCGCATTATCAAGTCAATAAATTCCAAATATCATAAAACAAAGACAATTGATCAACATTGTTCTTTTTATCCACTGTACCAACAAACTGTGCAGGCATGCGGCCTGTGCCGCATTGCCATACATAAATTATGGTGTATGGTAACATGTACAACAAAAATGAAACAACAGAAACAATTGAACCTGCACCTTTTGTGTGAAAGACTCTCACAGTACATTAGCCTGTAAGTCTTGATTTATTCTTTGTTAAATGTATGAATTAATTGAATACTATTACCCATAAGGAGTTATTGTTGTCAGATGTTCATAGTAGTTTTTGATAAGCTTGTTTCTGAGACTTAGCTGCGAACACATCACAAAGGACATTATTCTGAGGGGATGCATTAGTAAAAGGTGGAAGAGGAGGCACAAAAGCAACTTCTTTACGGCAAACAAAGTTTCTTTCAGCAACTCTGGTTGCCATACACCCTAGCGCCGGTTCCTGGATTGGGTGTTGGAGTCTTAATTGGGGGGCGAGTTTGCAAGGATGGTAGTATAAGATGACTAGTTTCATCATGAGTTCTTGTAGCTTTTTTACGACCAACAAAGTTTCTTTCAGCGACTCTGGCTGCCATATTAACACTGGCACCGGTTCCTGGATTGGGTGATGGAGTCTTAACTGGGGGACGGGTTTGCAAAGATGGTAATAAAAGATGACTAGTTTCATCAAGAGTTGTTGTAGCTTCTTTACGACCAACAAAGTTCCTTTCAGAGACTCTTGTTGCTATGTTAACATTGGCACCAGTTTTTGGATTGGGTGATGGAGTCTTAACTGGGGGACGAGTTTGCAAAGATGGTAATGGAAGATGATTATTTTCATTAATAGTTCTTGTAGCTTCTTTACGACCAACAAAGTTCCTTTCAGTGGCTCTGGTTGCCATATTGACACCGGCACCAGTTTTTGAATTGGGCGATGGAGTCTTAACTGGGGGACGGGTTTGCAAGGATGGTAATAGAAGATGACTACTTTCATCAAGAGTTCTTGCAGCTGCTTTACGACCAACAAAGTTCCTTTCGGTGATTCTGTTTGCCATATTGACACTGGCCCCGGTTCCTGGATTGGGTGATGGAGTCTTAATGGGGGGACGAGTTTGAAAAGATGGTAATAGAAGATGACTAGTTTCATCCAGAGTTCTTGTAGCTTCTTTACGACCAACAAAGTTCCTTTCAGTGATTGTGGTTGCCATATTGACACTGGCACCGGTTCCTGGATTGGGTGATGGAGTTTTAACGGGAGGACGAGTTTGCAGAGACGGTAATAGAAGAGGACTAGCGTCATGAAGAGTTCTTGTAGCTTCATTTGTTTCTATCCTTGAAAGAACCAGAAGAACAAGAAAGAGGAGGAATGGTTTCATTATACAATTAGAGCTGCTGATTTCAACAAATCTCATGTTAACGTTGTTTGGACAATTGAATATACTAAAATAAGGGTGTTTAGAAAGAAAGATGAGTCATTGGTAAAAAATATGTGTATTTATACCACATGAAATCTGAACTAAACAAGTTTTTTCTGACACATACAAAAAATCAAGTCTGTGTTCTTTCATCACAGTTTTCTTTTTTGTGGAAGGCCTCTGACCATTGACTGCTTTGAGCATTCGGAGGAACTTAGGAATTGAATTTGTCTAATGGAGAATCAATCAGAAAGTGGAAGTCACTCAGCTTTTAACCATAGGCTTATTTTGTTATGCACAAGCTAAAAAGTGTTAATGTTATTCATTGATTTTGCTCGTTTAAGGTTTGTCATAAATATGGTTTTAAGAAAATGAAAAAGGCCAAAAATGCCCTTTAACCTATATATTTAGATTTGACTTATATATACCGTGGCGAAGTCAGGAATTTTATCTAAGGTGTTCAAACTTGAAATAAAAAAAAAAAAAATTCAATAAAGCGTGTTTAATATACCATTAAAATCTAATATTTTATCTATATATACAGTGTAATTTTTCGACGAAGATTAGTCAATTGACCACCCTTAGGACTATACACCTTCGCCCCTATATATATGTCATTCGTTAACCTATCGCTTCATAGAAACCACCGCCGTTAGGGGTATTTTTTCCTTAGGGCTATGCACCTTCGCCCCTATATATATTTCATTCGTTAATCTATCGCTTCATAGAAGCCACCGTCATTAAGGGCATTTTTGGTCCTTTTCCGTAAAGAAAATGAGGAGGCTTCGTAATAAACTGTTTATACCCCTGAGATAACGTCGTTTTTTTTAAAAGGATTTTGACTATTGACTGTTCTGGTTTATACAAAGAAAAATTTGAAAATTGAATGGGTCATGTACTCATATACGTGAGAGGAGGAGAAAAACTGAAGCGACTGATCATGATTTAACCATAAAATACGCGCTAATTTGGTGATTCAAATAAACAAGAAAGTCAGAAAAAGAAACACGAAAAGGAAGAAATATGAGTGAAAATTATTTTAGGCGCTCGATCATTTATTCTTATTACTGACACTTTAAATAAATATTATTTTTACACTTTCAATGTAGTTTAATTTGTGATAACATGCCTGTTACCATATTTATCTCATTATCATTACTAATGTTTATCATAAAAATTTATCTGTAAATACTTTTTACGTCATTGCACATAACTTAAACCCATAATTCAATGGTATTGTTGCTTCCTTAGTACTTTCTGTTGGAGACTTTAAAACATTTGGGTTTAAAGTAGAAGAAGTGTGGATTGGAAATGGAGGGAAATAAAATGGAGAGAAAATGAAAATTTGAAGAAGTGAATTTTGTCTTGCACTTTGTCCCTCATTGGTGAGGAACAACCACATTTGTGTGCTTATATATAGA
>MU675701.1:0-26269 GCA_026770625.1 Nicotiana glauca
TATTAACATACGGGGAAACATATAATGGGGATAACGGGGCTGAAATACAATAAATGACGGGTCGGGTCATTACAGTTCTCCACAAAGAAGTGGCCAGAAAAGGGCAAGGGACGAGATACTTCATATGTTCATGATCCGAGATAAGACCCCGAGAAGACTCTGTAATTTATGGGCTAGTTTTGCTACCTGGGAACGAAATCAAGTATTTAAAAACCTCAAGTCCTCACAAACATCATAGGAATTGAACCTAACAGGGTTAATTGAGGCTCTAGTGGGTTTTTGGGACCCAACAAACAATGTCTTCAGGTTCAAAGGTTGTGAAATGACGCCCACATTAGAAGAATTAGGTGGGTTCACAGGATTGGGGAGAGACCTTCATGGGAAAAAGCCTGCTGCTCCAAGAAAAGTTGGTGTGAACAATTTTTTAAAGAAATTATGCCTCTGTCGCATTCCAATGGGTTGCTTAAACGAAGGCTGGGTTTCACTAGAATATATCTATGATAGGTTTGGGGACGAGAAAGGGTTTGATAAATTCTCGAGCGTAGAATTCGTCAACCAATTGAGTCACGATGTTTGGAGGGAATTAAGAATCTTCGCGTTCATGATATCATTTCTAGGGACCATGGTCTTTCCAGAGCGTGATGGGCGCATCAGAATTTGATTATTGGCGGTAGTCTCGTATTCACAAAGTAGCGAAGAACATACCATTCTTCCCATGATTCTAGGAGACATTTTTCTTGACCCGATGCCAAGAAGGTGGAGATTACTTCGAAGGATGCAATATTCTGTTGTAGATGTGGTTCATAGAGCACCTTTATCATCATCCAATAGTGATAAATTTCAATGAAAACTGGTTGAATTACATTCGTTGTCATCCAGGCAGGGCCGCAAGTTGTAATCTTCCAAATGGGGTGAGGGCCTGGCAGGAATTACTTGGTTCATTGGATGCGGATATACTCATTTGCAATTATTATTGGTTCCCATCCGCTAGGATCATTCATATGTCGACATATCGCCCATTCTTCATACTCATGGGTTTTAGAGGTTGCCAACCCAACGCACCCCTACGCGTCATGCGTCAGCTAGGGAGAGAACAAAAGAGGCCCCCGATCGAGGACATACGTCCGTTCGTATGGGAATTCACAAGAGAGGAACCCCCATGGGAATCTTATGCACAAAAGGTCTGGTTTGGTTGTTGATTTTTTGATGTAGACAAGATGGTAGCAGACCACGAATGTGGGGAGGTAAGCCTCGCATACCTTGAGTGGTTTCACAACCAGGCTACTCCCGAGCAAAGACCCGAAAGATCCATAAGGCACGCAGTTGATTGGGAGAAGGAGATAGAATCCAGAGTTAGAAATTCTAAAAGGGAAGTGGCACGAGAGTTCCAATCTCGTATTGATACTTTACAAGAAGATAAGAGAATACTGGAAGCAGCCATGGACATACAACAGGCTGATTTTGAGCAGGAAAGGGCTCAATGGGCACAAGAGAAGCAAGCACTCAAAGCCCAGATTCAAAAGATGAAGACAACTGCAGAAAAGAGCCAGGCTAATGAAAATCTCATAGTGAGTTTGAAAAAGAAAGCCCTCAAATGTCAAGAGGACTTGGGAAAATCTGAAGTCGCTCTGACAAGGATCCGGGCCAGATAGGCAAGGGGTGCAAAAGGGTGGGCACAGCATATGCAGCAGATGAAGAGGGACTACGAGGGGACCATCACCATCCTGAGAGAAAGAATAGTCACTCTCGAAGATAAGGTAATCAGGCAAGCTAGAGATTTCAGAGCGGATAGGAAACATTGTTATGACCTGATGGCGTGGATGGAGGAACAAATGCATAGGTTTCAAGATCAACTCCTTCATAACTCTCGAGTGCTAAAAACGCGAGATCAACATATAGGACGGTTGCTACAAGAAAAGAGCAGGATTAGAGAAGGGTTCAGAAACATCGCACATTACATTACTGCAAAATGCCGAGCATGCGAGGACATGACCCGTACTACCTTTTTTGCAGCAGTAATGATGTTCGTCAAGCAAATAATGAACGATTTGGAGAGGCTTCAAAGGGATCTTGCACAAAGGCCCATAGCGAGGCCGAATGATGCCTCACGGGCCCCTAAAAATTTCAGGTCATTAATGTATTCCTAGTCTTTGTTTGAGTGTGTACCTTTTCTTTAAAATTTGTAAGTTTGTCGGTTGGTCCTTTTTAAGTTTGCGTTGTCGTCCTTTCAGAGTCTGTAAACTTTTTCTAAGTCTGTATCAAAGCAATTGTTCTATGAAAAATGTTTTGCCATTTATTTTTCGGCCAAAACTACGCACAGTCTGATTCATGCGGGGACATGATTCGTAGGCAATCCATATAAGATTCGACCACCACTAAAAGAAGGAAAAGAAAAAAAGGGGGGAATGAGAAAATAAATAAAATAAAGGAAAGTTGGAGAGACAGTTGAAAGAAGGGACACAATTATAAAATGTCGGAATGACACACACAACTGAAGCAAATGCATGATAGAAATGGTTAATTGCTTAGGTGCATTGCATCCTAATGTGCGATTGCATATTTGTTAAACTCTAAAAACTAATAAGTTTGTTGTCTTCCAGAGAATTCAAGCAGTTAGTTTATCTAGAGGATACTGGGACATTACCATTACCGAACTAGATCAAACTTCAAATGGACCAATACCAAAAATCATGTCTATCCCGGATGTCGACACAAGTGTTGAGGTAGAAGAGTTGGACGACAGTAAGATGAAAGAGGAGATGCTCAAACTTAAGCAACAAATGGCCGAAATGTATCAGGCCTGGTCCAAAGGACAATCACCACCGTCTTACCCTGCTAATCCGGCTTTTACCCCACTATTAGCTCAGTCTCAGGATCATCCTATCACCGATCCAGGCTTTCCCATCTACCAACACTATCATGGCACTACTTCCCACACACCCCAAGCTCCACCATCAAAACCAATTCCCTACCCTCCTCTGCCAATCACCCTTGTCTTTGTAGCATCCCCACCGGCTGTATTCCATGAATCATCCGGCGAGCCAATGTTCTAGGCCAAGAGAATCAATACTACCCTCCGGAGCCCACCTTCAAAGCTCCCGAAACCTACCCATATGATCCACGTTCGGACTTACCCGGGGAGCAGAAAAACTAGCCAGAAGTCCTGAACAGGAAGAGATGTTCCGAAAAATGAAAAGCATAGAACAATCTTTCCGAGACATGCAGGGATTAGGAGGCCAAGTGAGCGTGGATTATAAAGACCTTTGTTTATTCACAAATGTGCAGCTGCCGGCAGGGTTCAAAATACCCAAGTTTGATTTGTACAGTGGTCATGGTGATCCGATGGTCCATTTGAGAGGCTTCTGCAGTAAAATGAGAGGAGCAGGAGGAAGTGATGAATTGTTAATGGCATACTTCAGTCAAAGTTTGAGCGGTTCAGCACTAGAATGGTACACCCGTCAAGATCACGGAAGGTGGTACACTTGGGATGATCTAGCCCAAGCATTTGCATGCCATTTTCAGTATAATATGGAAATTGTCCAAGATCATCTTTCATTGACGAAAATAGAGAAGAAGCCAGGGGAGAGTTTCAGAGAATATGGTTTCCGTTGGAGAGAGCAAGCTGCAAGGATTGACCCTTCGATGAAAGAAGGCGAGATGGTTGACTATTTCTTACAAGCCTTAGAGCCCACATATTTTGGTCATTTGGTGTCGGCAGTAGGGAAGTCATTTAACGAGGTGGTAAAAATGGGAAACATAGTGGAGGAGGGACTTAAGTCCAACAAAATCATGAGTTACTCGGCGATCAAGGCATCCACCCAAGCCATCCAAAATGGCACTGGGGGTATATTGGGAAGGAAAAAGAAGGAGGACGTTGCAACAATCGAGTCGATAGCTTGGCCCCGAAGCCGGTCACCTTACTATAACCATCCTCCACCCCACCCTCAAAATTACCCCTACACTCCATATACCCACCCCAACACTACTACCCATATCCCGAACCTCATTTTTCTATTCACCATGCCCAAGCATACAGCCAACCTCTGACTCACAACCAATGGCATGTCCCGCTCCACATAATAGAAACCCTCTCGGTCAAAATTTTCGAATTAATCCAGCATTCAGGGGTAACAAGGCACAAAAGAAGAAAACATCCACTCCATTGGGGGAATCATATGCCAGTCTATTCCACAGGCTCAGACAACTAAACATGCTAGGGCCAATACCATCTAAACTGCCAAATCCACATCCAAAAAACCTTGATTACTCGGTCAGTTACGAGTATTGTTCAGGTACCCCGGGGCATGACACCGAGAAGTGTTGGCACTTGAAGAGTGCAATAAAAGAGCTCATTGACACTACCATAATTGAAGTGCAAGCTCCTGAGGTACCCAACATCAACAGGAATCCAATGTCGGCCCACCTAGAGGCAAACATGATTGAAATTGTGCATAAAGGGGGAGAGCCGAAGAAGCCATCATAGACCGTAATGACAATTTGGTCCAGTGAGATAAAGACAATTGAACACAGGGGAAAGGTCAGAGCTCGAGTTGATTGAAAAGAGTGTCGGGCCATCTACGGCAGTGAATAAGGGGTCTTCAAGCCAGATCACAATGATACAGGAGAGAGTAAAGGTGATTGTGCCGGGAGTAGTCAGCAAACCCGTTATAACTGTGGAAAGGGCCTGTGTCGATCAAGTTATCATCAAGCCGGTAACCCAGTTACCGATAATCAGCAGCAAGGCTGTTCCGTGGAACTACGGACGGGTGGCAGTGATGTATAAAGGAAGGGAGGTCAAAGAGGAGGTCTATGAGGCCCAAGGCTAACTCGATTCAGAAGATGTTTTGCTCCTAAAGATTTGAGGAAAGCCTAAGCATCAGCAAAGAAACCCGTGACCGAAGAGAAAGCAAAAGAGTTCCTAAAAAAGATGAAAATGCAGGACTATTCCATTGTAGAGTAGCTAAAGAAGACACCAGCGCAGATTTCCCTGCTTTCATTATTGATCCACTCGGACGAGTATTACCGAGCATTAATGAAAATCTTGAACGAGGTGCATGTCCGTGACAAAATCACCGTGAATCACTTGGAAAAAATAGCCAACAAGATCTTCGAAGTAAACATGGTCACTTTCTCTGATGATGAATTGCCCGTAGACGGCACAGAACATAATAGGGCCCTTTATCTGGCAGTAAAATGTGAGAATTCTGTGGTCACGCGGGTATTGTTTGATAACGGTTCAAGTGCAAACATTTGTCCTCTCTCCACTCTAAAGAAGCTAAAAGTAGAGAACGGGAGGATCCACAAGAACAATATCTATGTATGAGGATTTGACAAAGGAGGCAAAGACTCAGTCGGGGACATAGTGTTGGAATTGACAATAGGACCAATGGAGTTCACAATGGAATTCCAAGTGCTAGATATAGCCGTCTTATACAATCTATTATTAGGTCAACCATGGATCCATGCTGCTAAAGCAGTACCGTCAACTCTTCACCAGATGATCAAGTTCGAATGGGACAGGCAGGAGATAGTGGTGCACGGGGAAGACAATTTGTACGCACACAACGACACCATTATGCCAGTTATCGAGATAAAAGATGGCGAGGGACCATAGGTCTATCAAGTTTCTGACACAATGACGGTCGAGAAAGTCAAGAGGGGAAGTGTATCTCTAATCCAAAGATAACAGTTGCGTCGATCATGGTAGCATATGAAATGCTGAATAATGGGTTTGTACCAGGAAAGGGTCTAGGATCGGCTTTGCAAGGCATCATACAACCAGTATCCCTCCCTGAAAATGTGTGAACCTTTGGTCTGGGATTCTAACCCACAGTCGCAGACATAAGAAGAGCCAAGAAGCTAAAACAAAGCATGGGTCCTTCCAAAGCAGGTCCCACGTCTCTCCAGGTCATTTGTCAAGGCGGGTACCAGAAAATGACCAACAACAATGATTCCCAATGATAAGGTTATCCCTGATAAGGAGTTGATAGAAAGGTTTTAGCAGTTGTTTAGCGAGGTGAACATGGTAGAATTTGGTGAGGGTCCTAGCCACGCAGAGATACAGTTTCTCAAGCCAAAAGCGAAGATTAATAATTAGAAGGCTATTCCTCTCCCTACCCGGAGGAAGCCTTGGTAATCTGCTTTGATTTTCTTTAAGTTTGTATGGATTATTTCAGGGTTGTAATCCGAATTTCAGTTTGTTTTTAAGTGTGCAAACCTTGTTATCTTTCATTCTTAATGAAATGCAATTTCTTCCTGTTCTTCACTCCTGATAAATTTTATATTTTGTTTTCTTTTTTTCTTTTCTGTGCAGCTCCTTTTACGCCAGTTCTAATGATATGACGTGCATAAGGAATCCTCAACCCAGTATAAGAAATCAATCTGAGATAATAGTTTAAGAGGTTGAGTGTGATTACGAGTCAGAATTTGACGAAGATGAGGCTCTTGAGGAGATTAGTAAATAATTAAGTCATTTTGAGGAAAAACCTAAGTCCAATTTGAAAGATACCGAAGCCATCAATTTAAGGGATGCGGGTAACATCAGAGAGACTAAAATAAGCATCCATCTTGAATCAGCGACTCGGAAGGAATTAATCGAAACACTCATTGAATACAAAGATTTTTTTTCATGGTCGTATGATGACATGCCGGGTTTAAGAACTGATCTAGTGGTTCACAAATTGCCCACTGATCCGACATTCCCTCAGGTTAAGCAAAAATTGAGAAAATTCAAAACTGACATGAGTGTGAAGATTAAGGAGGAAATAACCAAGCAGCTGGGTGCGAAGGTTATTCGAGTCACTCGATACCCTGAATGGTTGGCCAATGTAGTGCCAGTACCAAAGAAGGACGACAAGATCAGAGTATGCGTTGATTATCGCAATCTGAACAAAGCGAGCCCAAAGGATAACTTCCCATTACCCGATATCCACATCCTGATTGATAACTGTGCGAAGTGTGAGATTGGATCTTTTGTGGATTGCAATGTTGTTCATTAGATTCTGATGGATGAAGAAGATGCAGAGAAAACGGCATTCATCACGCCGTAAGGAACTTATTGCTATAGAGTGATGTCATTCGGTTTGAAGAATGCTGGGGCAACATATATGAGAGCCATGACCACTGTGTTTCACGATATGATACACAAGGAGATTGAGGTGTACGTGGATGATGTGATCATCAAGTCAAAGCAGCAGGCCGACCACATCGGAGATTTGAGGAAGTTCTTTCAGAGGCTTTGCAGGTACAACATTAAACTTAACCCTGCCAAGTGTGCATTTAGGGTTCCATCCAAAAAGCTATTGGGATTCATAGTCAGTCGGCAAGGCATTGAGTTAGATCCATTAAAGATCAAAGCCATCCAAGAATTGCCACCTCCAAGGAACAAGACTGAGGTAAGGAGTCTACTAGGAAGATTGAACTACATTAGCAGGTTTATTGCTCAGCTCACGACGACTTGTGAGCCCATTTTCAAGTTGCTGAAGAAGGATGTCGCGGTCAAATGGACTGATGAGTGTCAAGAAGCATTTGATAAGATAAAGGGGTATTTGGCGAGCCCACCTGTGTTGGTTCCACCTGAACCAGGGACACCGTTGATCCTTTATTTAACGGTCCTGGAGTATTCATTTGGCTACGTACTGGGGCAGCATGACATCACTGGAAGGAAGGAATAGGCCATCTATTATCTTAGCAAGAAATTCACGGCTTATGAGGTTAAGTAAACTCATCTTAAGAAGACATGTTGCGCCTTGACTTGGGTAGCACAAAAGTTGAAGCATTATCTGTCATAATATACTACTTACCTCATCTTATGGTTGGATCCCTTGAAGTACATCTTTCAAAAGCCTATACCCATAGGGAGGCTTGCAAAGTGGCAAATTTTACTCACAGAGTTTGATATCGTCCATGTGATGAGGACCGCAATGAAAGCTCAAGCATTGGCTGATCACTTGGCCGAGAATCCAGTCGATGAAGAATACGAACCGTTGAGGACTTATTTTCCTGATGAAGAAATGATGCATATTGATGAGCTGGAACTGACTGAGAAACCCGGTTGGAAACTTTTCTTTGATGGGGCTGTAAACATGAAAGGAGTTGGGATAGGGGTTGTACTTATTTCCGAAACAGGACATCACTACCCCGTTATGGCTCAGCTTCGTTTCTATTGTACTAACAACATGGCAGAATACGAGGCATGCATTTTGGGTTTAAGGTTAGCTGCAGATATGGATGTCCAGGAAGTTTTGGTCTTGGGGGACTCGGACCTCCTGGTACATCAAATTCAAGGAGAATGGGAAACACGGGACTTGAAACTCATACCTTACCGACAATGTTTGCATGATCTTTGTCAGCGGTTTCGATCAATGGAGTTCAGGCATATTCTAAGGGTTCATAATAAGGTTGCCAATGCTTTGGCTACCTTAGCCTCAACGCTACATCATCCAGACAAAGATTATGTTGATCCGTTACATATTCAAGTCCACGATCAACACACTCACTGTAATGTGATAGAGGAAGAAGTTGATGGAGAACCATGGTTTCATGACATCAAGGAGTACATCAGAATGGGAACATATGCGATGCAGGCCACGGGGGATCAGAAAAGAATAATTCGGCGGTTGGCGAGTGGATTTTTCCTCAGTGGAGGGGTTTTGTATAAAAGAACACCAGACCTTGGGTTGTTGAGATGTATAGATGCTAGAGAAGCCACGGCTGTCATGTCCGAAGTACATTCAGGAGTCTGTGGACCACATATGAGTGGATATGTGCTGGAAAAGAAAATTCTTCGAGCGGGATATTATTGGCTCACTATGGAGGGCAATTGTATCATTTTTGTACGCAAGTGTCATCAATGCCAGGTACACGACGATTTGATTCATTCTCCGCCTGCGGAGTTGCACACGATGTCAGCACCATGGCCTTTCGTTGTTTGGGGCATAGATGTAATCGGACCAATTGAACCAGAAGCATCCAACAGACACAGGTTTATTCTGGTGACAATTGATTATTTCACCAAGTGGGTTGAGGCTAAAACTTTCAAGTCTGTAACCAAGAAAGTAGTGGTTGATTTTGTCCACTCGAATATCATCTACCAGTTCGGAATCCCAAAGGTAATCATCACAGATAATGGTGATAATCTTAACAACAATTTAATGAAAGAAGTATGTCAACAATTTAAGATTACACATCGCAATTCTACCCCATATCGTCCTAAGGAGAATGGAGCAGTCGAGGCAGCCAATAAGAACATAAAGAAAATACTGAGGAAAATGGTAGAAGGTTCCAGGAAATGGCATGAAAAGTTACCATTTGCACTGTTGGGTTATCGCACTACTGTTCATACTTCAGTAGGTGCAACTCCTTATTTGTTGGTGTATGGCACTGAAGCGGTAATACCTGCAGAAGTTGAAATACCGTCCTTGTGGATTGTTGTGGAGGCTGAGATGGATGAGGACAAATGGGTCAAAACCCGGTTAGAGCAATTGAGTTTGATTGATGAGAAAAGATTGGCAGCGGTGTGTCATGGTCAGTTATATCAACGGAGAATGGCAAGAGCGTACAACAAAAAGGTATGTCCCCGAAAGTTTGAAGTTGGTCAGCAAGTGTTGAAACGTATTCTTCCAAATCAAGCAGAAGCAAAAGGCAAGTTCGCCCCAAATTGGCAAGGACCGTTCATCGTGACAAGAGTGCTAGCCAATGGTGCTTTGTATCTAATAGATATCGAAGGCAAATGTGTAGACATGGCAATTAACTCTGATACAGTCTAAAGATACTATGTATGATTTTCTTTGGTTTATTGTGATTGTTTGTATTTGACATTGTTTTGAAGGCTGAAATGACGAAGGCAATTTGTTTTGCTATCCCAACACTTTACCCTTTATTTCCCCCTTTGAGCCTTATTCATTTTATTTCATACCCCTCTTTTGGAATCAACAACGAAAAGAAGGAGAAATAAAAAAATAGAAAAGAAAAAATATATAAAAAATAAAAATAATAAAAACATATAAGTGAAAAAAAATTGTAACAACAAGGAAAATCGGGTGAACTACGTTTGACCTGATTCCTCTTAAGGATACGTAGGCAGCTTTACGGCTCGGTCATAGGAAAATAAAAATGAAAGATCCCCAAGCAAGAAACTGGGGTAGAAGTTATGTTTGTAATAAGAAATTTGGTTCCAAAAGTTGTAATTCTAACCCATTGAATTTTTTTGAGCTTTGATACCCTTTTCTTTCCAACCATATCCAAGAACCCATATTAATGTCCAAAGAAAGACCTCCCGATCAGTCTTCGAGAGGTGCCAAGTCAAGAAAGTAAAGATGATTTATACCAGGGGAAACACTCCGGTTTAAGCAAGGAAAAGAAAAATGAGAGAGTCTTATTAGTGAAAACCCGCAAGGGAACTATAAGGCGATGAAGGATGAGAGAAATGAGAGAGTCTTAGTGGTGAAAACCCTTGAAGGGCACTATAAAGCGAACAAAAGCTGAGAGAAATCCAAAAACATGAGAGAGTCGTATTGGTGAAAACCTTCAGAGGCACCATAAGGCAATGAGGAATAGAGAAAGGGGCAAAAAGAGATAAGGTTGATGGCAAAGATCAGTCGAGGTATCAAGCATAACAAAGATGATGATTCAGCAAAGAATTGGGTTGTGAAAATCTTGAGGCGCGGAGCAAGACAATTGGAAATTGATTGAATTGAATAGACTGGGTTGGTTAATCCGAAATACACAACATGATCATTGGGATCAGTTATCCCATTCAGATAAGTCCTTTTCTTTTCTCAAACGGTCTTCTAAAGGAAGATTTTCTCTTTTATTTTGTCTTTTGAAATCATCGCATTTCTTTTCTTTTGGCTAAGGCTTTTTCAATGATAATTTTATTTTAACAAATAAGAAGGGATTTCAAAGCTCACTACCAGTTTCCAATATGGTGTGAAGCGAAGTGTGGCTAGGACAGGCCAACGATAATGTGACGGGACGTAAAAGGCGTCATTGGAAATCCAAATGACGGAATGGTCTAAGATTCCATGAAAGGAATGGGATCAGATAAGAAAGACTAGAAGTGGAAAGCAACAGTTGGGAAGTTTGTAGATAAGGAGTAGTCCGAGGGTCGGAAATTCTCGACCAAGGTCAAGGCAGTCGGACAAAATCAAGTATGGAAAGGAGAGAATGGAAAATCATCCCCAACAGGAGTATCATAACCAATCACCATGTCCTAAACTGACCAGATTTTTTTCAGTGTTTTGAAACAGGGGCAGGAAATGTTGTTGATGGCGGAGAAATTTTCCGTGAAGGAAGAGCAAATACCCAATAGCCACCAAACTGGGACAGAAAATTTTCTTTGTTTTGTCTATATAGTTGAAGATAGTTGAAGATGGTTGAAGTCAGGCTTCCACCTGGAGAACAAGGAACAATAGTCGAAGATAATTGAAGTCAGGCGTCCACCTTGAGAACAAGGAACAATAGCCAAAGATAGTTGAAGTCAGGCATCCACTTGGAGAATAAGGAACAATAGTTGAAGATAGTTGAAGTCAGGCGTCCACCTGGAGAACAAGGAATAATAGTTGAAGATAGTTGAAGTCAGGCGTCCACCTGGAGAACAAGGAATAATAGTTGAAGATAGTTGAAGTCAAGCGTCCACCTAGAGAACAAGGAATAATAGTTAAAGATAGTTGAAGTCAAGCATCCACCGGGAGAACAAGGAACAATAGTTAAAGATAGTTGAAGTCAGGAGCCCGCCTGGAGAGCAGAGGCATACAATTCAAGTTTTGAAGTCAGGAGCCCGCCTGGAGAACAGAGGCATACAATTCAAGTTTTGAAGTCAGGAGCCCGCCTGGAGAACAGAGGCATACAATTCAAGTTTTGATAGCCCGCTTGGAGAACAGAGGCATACAATTCAAGTTTTGAAGTCAGGAGCCCGCCTGGAGAACAAAGGCATACAATTCAAGTTTTGAAGTCAGGAGCCCGCCTGGAGAACAAAGGCATACAATTCAAGTTTTGAAGTCAGGAGCCCGCCTAAAGAACAGAGGCATACATTTCAAGTTTTGAAGTCAGGAGCCCGCCTGGAGAACAGAGGCATACAATTCAAGTTTTGAAGTTAGGAGCCCGCCTAGAGAACAGAGGCATACATTTCAAGTTTTGAAGTCAGGATACCCGCCTGGATAGCAAGGGAATACATTTAAGATCAAGTAGTCAGGAGCCCGCATGGAGAATAGAGGAAGACAAAAATAATCAAGAGAAGACGTTTAAAAGATCAGCAATCAGATACCCCCCTAAAAAAAGGGAGAACATCTCAAGAAGTCGGTGCACGATAGCAACAAAAGAATTGTTGTAGGGAAATACAAGACAACAAGGCAACAATGGTCGCAAGATCAAGTTTGAAGATGAATCTTTGTAAAGCATAGATTATAGATTAGTCTATCTTCTTCATTTTTGTTATGGTGTAATAAGGAGGTCAGTAAGCAGTATCAGCAACAGCAGCAGCAGTAACAGTGAAATCATAGCTGCATGTTAGTCCCATCTACCAAAACTTCCCGAAGTATATTGACCTGATTCCTTTTTAGCCAAGGATATGTAGAAGACCTTCGAAGCAGAGGTTCGGTCAAATCTTTCAAAAATGCTTCACACGTGAATATTCAAATGGGCAAAAATCGCTCGTATCCGCTCACTTTATCTTTGCATGAAAACTCTTGGTGTTTCCTGACAAAGAGGGGTAGCTGTGAGCACGTGATTTTTGCCTATATGAATTATTCCCATAAAATTCAAAATAAAACAATTTTCCTTTGTCTGAAATTTTGTGAATTTTCGTGGTTTTAAGTTATTGTTTTTGTTTGTGTGTGTGCATGTTATTTGATCAATTAATAAGAAAATATAAAAATAGATTGCGTTTGTATTTAGGATTTAATTTTAAGTTAAATAGTAAATTACTTATTTTATAAATGAAGGAAAAACATAAAAATAATGCACTTTGCAATTTAGTTTTAATTGTGCGATTTGGTATTTAAGTGTTTGGGTAATTAGATAATTAGTATTTGTTAGGTTAACTTGTTTTCTTTAGGTTTTAATTTTAGAAAATAATTTAAGAAGAAAATAAAGAAAAAGAAAAGGAAAGAAAAGGAAATTGAATTTGGGCCACGTTCAAAATTAAGACCAAACATCCCTCATGTCCAGGCCCAAATCTATCAAAAAAGCCATCCCATACCCGGTCCAAACCACCCATCTCTGAGACCATCAAAACGACGTAGTATAGGGAGAATACTACGTCGTTTCAACGCCAATTAATCTCAGCCATTCATTCATTCCCCATCCAACAGCCCACAACCTCACCCATCACCCGCATCCGACCCTGACTCATTCATATCAGAGACCAACCCGGTCTCTATTATAACTGAATGACGTCGTTCCATTTAAGTGAACGATCAAAGCCGTTGATCTCGTTTGATCAAACGGCCTGGATTCATTCCACCCCCCCCCCCATATATAACTGTGTAACACACCACAGCCCCCTCAGAGCCCCCCTACTCATCCTTCTAATCCCAGAGACGACCTGTCTCTCACCACCTCCCTCCGCCATACACCGCCCACCGAAAATTGCCTTACGGCAGTTCCGATGGCCCGATGGCCTCTACCTTAACACCACAGCTTCCCCTAAACCTCCTCAACCCAACCCCTCAAACTGCTTCCCTCGAATATCACCAGGTTTCTTTGAATTTTAATTCGAAGAAACGAACCCAACTAGCCACCATCTTCGATGACCACCAAAGTCACACCACAGAACCAACAGCATCTCCTCTTCCCAAATATCCAAACCCCTTCCTTCGAATCATAGTCAAATCCGTCGAATATCGATTTGAGTTGAGGAACCCTAGCGCCGCCACAAGATTCTCCGGTGGCGGTGCCACCTCCAAACCATCTCGAATCAACACCCCATAATCCCCTCACCTCCCTCTACCACAAACCCTAACCTGTTTCCTTCGAACGTGGCACGGTTTGCTCGAATATAAAATGAGAGGGTTCGGGTCCCAAAAGAAAAAATCCAAAAAATGAGGTTCCAGTTCTTTGTGAGGGTCGAGGTCGGTTTTATCACCAAATAAGGGCCTTCGCTTGTTCTTAACAAAGAAAAAGTAATCGACCTTATTGGGTGATTTAAACCGAAGAGTTCAGTCACCAGGTCAAGACAAAAATGTGAGTTCCTCTATTCTAAGTTTGTTTTTAGGTATTGTAGTTCCTTCTTCTTCTTCTCTTTTTTTTGTGACTTAGCTTAACCGTGGATGAGAACTAGGTTTTAGTTAATTAGATTAATTGTGTTTGATTGTAGTTCCTATTTCAGTGAATATTGTTAGTCGATATTAGAAGTAGTTTAAAATTTCAAACCTTTCAATTTTCTTTTGTGCTCTGATTCCAGATAAAGAGTACTGGATTTGAATTAATTGTTTGAACCTATTAATTTGGGTCAATCGGACACTAGGCTTTGACTGACCCATTGGAGGTTCAGGAGGAATCAATTTAGGCCTTTTAAGGCCCCTATTTGATTGGCCTGTTCAAGTTGGCCCAGTTTTTTATCCGGCAATTGATTTTCACGGGGTAAATAGCACAGGATTAAAATATAGGTGTGCCCATACCATTGATTAAAATGTAGGTATGCCCATACCAATGAATTAATATAAAGGGAAGGGATTAGTAGTGAAACTGACACTATGCTTAGTGTCTTTAGAGGTTGGAATAATAGAGAATAACATGGGACAAATATTTCTTAATTGAAAGTGGAAATACAGAAGTCTAGTGCTCTTAAGAGCTAGAAAAGGTTTAAGGTTGGAATATAAATGGTGATATTCAGACCCTAAAATAGAGAGAGCAATTTAGAGCATTAAGTGAAAAGAAATATGATACACACACGGGAAGATAATTCTACTGTTCCATTGAAGTTTTTTCAGTGATTGAGAATTATTTTAAAACTTATGAAACAATTGCAACTCATCTGAGCGAGAAGGGTTTAGAATTGGTCTTCAAATTTGGTTTAAAGTTGTATGAGATATTGTTTCATTGGGGTTGTTGCTGCTGTCGGTGATTGTTGTTGATATTACTGTTGACCTTACCTCCATTTTCCTTTCATTTCCAAGTGTTCCTTTGGCCTCAAATGAGATATGAGGATTGAATCAAAAATGTTGATCAAGTTTGAAGATAATAATGAAATACTATATGTTTCTTTCTATGAATTTTCTTCCAGCTGTTTTACTTTGGTTTAGATGCTTCGTATAGTTGCATTTGCTCTTAATTTGCTTGCAAGCATGCTTGTTCAAATACTGTACTTAGTCTTTAATCGAGTGTGAGAATTGCTTGATTTAGACCTTCCAATATTTAAAGTACGGATCGTGGACTTCCAAACATTTTTCAATATTCATTATCATGTTTAGCTGTAAGCTTAAATATTGTATGAACTGGTAAGTAGTTGCAGAATCATGGTGAGTGTTGGTATCATTTTGATTTTGTTAGCTCCAATTCCTGGCTTTAGCATTTAACACAATTGTTCATGCAAAGGCGAGGTTTAGGTTCAGGCTTATGCCTATTCATGTTTTGTTGACATGCTTTTAGTTTTGAGTATATATATAGGGGTTTGGTTATAGACCGAATCAGAACATGTTAGTTCACTCGAAAGTGATGAGAAATGGCTAATGTTATGCAGGTTCAAGTTTTCCTTTCATTACTAGTGTTTGGCATTTCATTCTATCAAATACTAGATGCATTGTGCTTGCTATTTAGCCATAATGGATCTAGATCAAAGACGCATGCTAAAACAAGGAATTCACGTTATTCATGTTAATTATTGTCGAGGGTTTTTAATTTTTGATTCAAATCTGATAAGTAGACTATAGGTTTTGTTGATTATGCCCACATTACTGTGTTTTGGGTATGAATCAATTGGACCACAAGAACCAGGCCTCACTAGGGCCCAGTTTCAATTGTTACCATTTTTTTAAACGTACATTGGGCCTGGCTTCGTAAGCTTCAGCCATATTGTGGACCATTCCATCATTAGCTGGAGCCAATGTTTCTTTCAAATGGGACTGTTGCCTTTAAAGATCGTACACCCGCCTAGGCATAATTAATATATTAGACTTCCTTAAATAGTTTGATTTGAGCTTTAAGTAGATATCAAATAAATTATTACCTCTCAAGCTTAGTCTAATGTCCTTTAAAATAGGGGGTCGAGGTGTGCGGCGCCTAAATAAAATCACAAGCTGCGCGGCCCTTTTAATTTACTTCTATTGAAGTATCTAGAATTCGGGGCTTGCCATTTAGCTAATTTTCATGGACCTTGCAAAGTTAAAAACATGTAGTTGCTTTTAGGTGCGTACTTTAATAACATTACCTTTCCTAAACTCGGGTGCACATTTATGTGACCCAAATCTAAATCTCAACGATGTTAAAATGTGTCAAAAATCACGGGTGCATTTATGTGACATGGTTCGAGACGTATTTTAATGACGTTGCAATTTTCTCTAAAAATGAATAAAAGCGGTTTAAAGTTTAAAATTTGCACATAGGTTCATAATTGTTTAAAATCAGATAATCAAGCCATTTATAACAGTTGAGCGACCGTGCTAGAACCACAGAACCTAAGAATGCCTAACACCTTCTCCCGAGTTAACAGAATTCCTTACTCAGATTTCTGGTTCGCGGATTGTTAAATAGAGTTAATCCTTTCCTCGATTCAGGATTTCAAACCGGTGACTTTGGACACCAGAAATCTCCCAAGTGGCGACTCTGAATCTTCTAACTATAAATATCGTTACAATTGTCCTTTAATTGGAAAAACTCCTTTTATAATACCCCTTCCGAGGGGTGTAGTAGAAAAAGGAGGTGTGACAGGGTGCAGGGAGTAAAGTAAGTACTCCAACTCAGTGAGTAACAAATGTAAATAATGACTGAAAGCAAGAAAACATGAAAGGCACAAAGCATTCTATAACGAAGCAGTAAAACCATTTAAATACAGTAAACCTGTGTAAAGTCAAGTAAAATCTTTTTTTCTTCAAAAATAAACAGGTAATTGACAAACAGTTAAGATAAGGAAAACAAATAGAAGTTCGCCCCTCGGGCACAGTATCAACAAATTTGCCCCTCGGGCAACATCTCAGAACAAAACCAGCCCCCCGGGCTAAATCTCACATCACAATGGGTACCCACGCTTACTGGAGGTGTGCAGACTCCTGGAGGGGGCCCTTATGGCCCAAGCGCAATAACAAGCCATCTCGTGGCATCAAACTAGGCCCTCGGCCTCATATCAATCACACCACCTCGTGGCGTACATATCTCAGTCCTTCGACCTCAAATCAGTATCAGTGCTTCCTCACAACATAGGCCCTCGGCCTTACTCAATCAAAATCCTCACAAGCCCCTCAGACAATAGTAAAAACAGTGTTTCTCAGCCCAAACATCATTTAAAATATCATTTAAGTCTTAAAACTAAGTAAACATGGCTGAGTTTGAAAACAGTGGAAAATAACATAACTGAGTTCAAGTATAAAGTCAAAACAGTGAGGAAATATCAATAAAAGGCCCTGAAGGGATTCAAATAGTTGGCAAGAAGCCCAAGTATGGAAGTCAGCCCAAATAATGATGATAGAAAATAGATTTCAGTCAAATACGCGGTAAAATCATCAATCGGGACGGACCAAGTCTGTTGGCCCAAGTTCAGTTGAAGTTTTGAAGATTGACAAATGAACTCAGTAATGGACCTGGTCCATCTGGTGAAATACAGTGTTTGTCAACCATTGCACATGAGATGAACGTGAGGAAGATATACCGTAGAGATCAAGCAATAATATCTTCTGAACTAAATCAAAAAGGTTGCAGTTAGGATAAGGAGAACAGTCTCCTTATGAGGAGAGAACACAATCCTGATCTAGGATAAGGGTTGGAGTTAGTATTGGTCAAGGACTCAAAATCGTCTAAGGATAACCAATAGAGTCTCAATCAAACTCTAATTACTAACTCAATAAATAACTGAGTTTGTTCTCTTTTACAGGTATTGCACATACGCAGAAGTAAAACATAATTGAGAGACAAAGAGCAAGTATGTTTTGCAAGCAATATATGTGAGATATTAGTGTGCACTCTTGAAGCTACTTGAACGAGATAGAAGAACCAGTTCCATTGTGTTTATTCTTATTCTAGTTCAATTGTAGTAGGAATTTCTATTTGTACTTTTCAGCTTATTTAGAAGCAATTGTATTAGGTACTTTGAGTATTCAAGTTAGAGTTAACTTGAAAGTGTCGCAACAATTGAGGTTGTGTGCCATACTGGAATTAGAGTTAATCCTTAGGTTTACAAAGAGTTTTTGTAAATGCTGTTTTGGCTCAGTGATTTTAGTGGAAGTTTGGGAAAATCCTACGGAGTAGTAGGTCGTGGTTCTTTCACCTTTTGATCCAGGTATTTTCCACGTAAAAATCTCAGTGTTCTTTATTTTATGTATTTATTATTCCACAAACTACAGTAGTTAGAACACCTAGAAGAACCAGGTTCTTCTAGAGCGAAAATTGGGTACCACAAAAATCCCCCCCCCCCTCCCCTCTTGTGTGGTATTGACGTTTAGAACATATCAGAGTGGGCTATCCTTGAAGAGGTTAACACCTTAGGAAATATCAACATGAGTGCACCACCTGGAAACTGGGAAGGGCAATCCATTGCTAGGCCTCCACTTTTCAATGGTCTCTACTACTCCTGTTGGAAGAATAGAATGGGATACCACATCATGGGAGAAGATTATAAGCTTTGGGACACCATCACTGATGGTCCTCTAGCCACAACAAAGAAGACTGCTGAAGGGTTGGATGTTCCAAAGACAAGAGCTGATTGCACTGCTGAAGACTTAAAGAAGTGGGAAAAGAATGCTAAGGTCAAGAAGTGGCTAGTATGTGGACTTGGTCCAGATGAGTACAGCAGGATCCAAAGCTGTAACACTGCTAAAGAAATTTGGGACACCTTACAAGTGGCCCATGAATGAACACCTCAAGTGAAGAGGTCAAGAGGAACACTGCTATATTCTCAATATGAGAATTTTACTATGAAGGATGGAGAAACCATCCAAGAGATGTATACCAGGTTCACTACACTGACAAATGAACTTGAGTCTCTTGGAAGGTTTATCCTGGAAGAAGACAAGGTTGAGAATATCTTAACTAGAGTTCTGCCAATTTCTTGGGAAAGCAAAATCACATCCATTCAGGAATCCAAGAATATTGCTACCCTAAAAATGGATAAACTGATTGGAAATCTGACTGCCTATGAATTGAGAAGGCAAACTATGAAGATGGATGCTCCAAACAAAGAAAGAAGTCTGGCTCTCAGAATCTCAGAGGGGTCAGATCTTGAAGATGATGAAATGGCTATGATAACTAGGGATTTCAAAAAGTATCTTATGAGAGGAAAGGGTCCTTCAAGAGGAACAACCTCTAACAAATCTCGGGCTCCTGAGAAGCAGACTAATGATGGTTGCTATAAGTGTGGTAAGACAGACCACATGATCAAGAATTATCCTCAATGGGAGATTAAGTAGAAGAAAGAAAGAGCTTAACGGAGAAACAGGAAGAAGGAACAGGTTTAACCAAAAAGAAATAAAGGTTCGACTAAAGCTATGGTTGCTGCATGGGGAGAAACCTTAGATGAGGGCTCAGAAGATGAAGCTGAAGATATGAAAGCTCTCATGGCCATCGGAGAATCAGAGGATGAACAGGAGGTAAGTATCCTACATCTTAAAGAAAAGATTAAATTTTTGTCTAAAGAAAGGTTGGCTGAGCTATTATTGGACTTCATTGATGAGTCTGAAATAATAAACAGTGAGAAGGATGTTCTGTCCAAGGAATGTGTTATCCTAGAAGCAAAATGCAAAAGGATAGAGTCTAGGGATGATAAGAGTGACAACACAAATGCTGAGTTGAAGAACTAGGTTTTGAACTTGAAAATAGTATCCTAGAACTCAGATCTGAAAATATTAAACTAAAATTAGGGATAGGAAAGAAACCGGCTGATCAATCATTTCTCACAGTAGAAGAAAATATAGGAAAAATGAAAGATGAGTTATATAAGAAAGATGAATTGATTAAGGCCCTAAAGGAAGATTTAGGAAAGGTAAAACATGAACTAGACAGAACATGAAAATGGAACAAGGCCTCTGATGCACTTTCCTGGCTGCAAGAACATCACAGCAGCAACAAGAGAGGACTCGGGTTTGGGACACAAGCTCCAAAATGGGATCCCAAAAACAAGTACCTCACACTTCCTGAAAATAAGATCTGCACACACTGTGGTAAGACTGGCCATTACAAAAATGAATGCAATGCAAAAGAAAAGGCCAGTCAAAAGAACAAAGCCTTTGTTTAAGAAAAACACAAACTGCCTGGTTAGGCAAAGAAAAATTTAATTCATCCTTTTGCCTATAGAAAGGGACCCAAACTAGTTTGGGTTCCTAAGACTAACCCATGATTTCATTTTGCAGGTCCAAGTGAAGGGGAGTAGCCAAATATAGTATATGGATAGTGGCTGCTCAAAACATATGACTGGGAACAAGGACCAGTTCCTTTCACTTGAGAACCTAAAAAGAGGTAATTTTTCCTTTGGAAATGGAAAGAAAGGTGAGATCATTGGGGTTGGAAAGTTAGGAAAGACAGACTCTCATTCCATCGAGAATGTCTATTTGATAGATGGCTTGAAATATAGCCTGATAAGTGTGTCACAACTGTGTGACAGAGGTAATCTTGTAGCTTTCACCTCTACCAAATGCTTTGTGATTAACCTTACTCCTAACAAGATTGTTTTGTTGGGAAAAAGAGTTAACAATATTTACATTGTAGATTTGTCAACTCTCTCTGAAAATGAACTCACTTGCCTAAGTGTGTTAATTAATGATCCCCTCCTTTGGCACAAAAGACTTGGTCATGCCAGTCTAAGTCAATTGAACAAATTAGTTTCCAAATACTTGGTAATAGGGTTACCTAATATCAAGTTTAAGGAAGGAAAAGTTTGTGAGGCATGTGCAAGGGGGAAGTAGGTAAGGTCATCCTTCAAATCTAAGAAAATGATAAGTACGTCCAAGACGTTGGAACTGGTTCATATGGATCTCTGCGGTCCAATGAAAAACATCAACAGAGGTGAAAAGAGATATGTAATGGTGCTTGTTGATGATTACTCTAGATTTAACTGGGTGCTGTTTCTAACCTCTAAAGATGAAGCATTTGAAATGTTCACTTCTTTTGTTAGAAAAACTCAAAAACAGTTAAGAAATCAACTTGCATATATTAGGTCTGATCATGGAACTGAATTTGAAAATGCTAAGTTTGGTGAATTTTGTTATGAAAATGGAATAGATCATAATTTCTTTGCTCCTAGGACCCCTCAGCAAAATGGGGTAGTTGAAAGGAAGAACAGGACCCTTGAGGATATGGCAAGGACCATGCTTCTTTCCAGTAAACTACCACATAGCTTCTGGGCAAAAGCTATAAACACTGCTTGCTACATAATCAATAGATGCATGACTATACCTCTTGTAGAGAAAACTCCCTATGAGTTAGTTAAAGGGAGAAAACCAAACATATCCCATCTTAGGGCTTTTGGTTGCAAGTGCTATGTGCACAATAATGGCAAAGACTCCCTAGTCAAGTTTGATCCCAGAAGTGATGAGGGAGTATCTTGGGATATTCATCACATAGCAAAGCATATAAAGTGTTTAATAAAAAGAACTCTGAGTGTAGAAGAAAGTGTACATGTTGTATCTGATGAATCTAACATTCTCTCTGAGAGACAGGAACATGAAGATGAAGCCATTGGAGTGGTGAAACAATTGAGTGAAGCCATAGCACAAGTCAAAGTGGCATCAAAAGGGGAACAGGTGACGGAACAGGTCCTTCAAATCAGGGCAACCTGACAGGGGGAACTAATCTGAGAGAAATTGATCAAAACTCTCTGAAGGAACGTGTACTTGAACCTGTTCCTCAACAACAAAACAATAAAGAAGCATCAAGCAAGAACCAGCTGGCAGGGAAATCTTACAAGTACCTGAGCTCTCATCCCATTGAGAACATCATAAATGATCCAACATCTGGAGTCAAAACTAGATCTCAACTGAAAAATCTACGTGCCTTTGATGCTTTTTTGTCCATCATTGAACCCAAAAATTTTGTTGAGGCTTTGCAAGATGCAGATTGGGTCAATGCTATGCAGGATGAACTCAATCAATTTGAGAGAAGTCAAGTCTGGCATTTGGTTCCAAGACCCAAAGACAGATCAGTCATTGGCACAAAATGGGTCTTCAGGAACAAACTGGATGAAGATGGAACGGTTACAAGAAACAAGGCAAGGTTGGTGGTTCAAGGCTACAGTCAAGAGGAAGGTATTGACTATGATGAGACCTTTGCTCAAGTTTCTAGACTTGAAGCAATTAGACTCCTCATAGCCTTTGCAGCACATATGGAATTCATTCTTCATCAGATGAATGTCAAAAGTGCCTTCCTAAATGGCTACCTCAAGGAAGAAGTATTTGTGAAACAACCCCCAGGATTTGAAAGCAAGGAGTGTCCTGACCATGTGTACAAGCTAGATAAGGCTCTATACAGTCTCAAGCATACTCCAAGAGCTTGGTATGAAAGATTGTCAAAATTTCTACTAGAGCGTGGGTACAAAAGAGGTAAAATTGATAGCACTTTGTTCCTAAGGGAAAAAGGTAAAGATCTTCTTGTTGTACAAATATATGTTGATGACATAATATTTGGGGCCACTACAGAAAGGTTAAGTAAGGACTTTGCAAAACTAATGGGAAGTGAGTTTGAAATGAGTATGATGGGTGAACTCAACTTCTTCTTAGGCTTGCAGATCAAACAAAGTCCAAATGGAACTATGATCCATCAGCAGAAGTACACAAAAGAACTAATCAAAAAGTTTAAAATGGAAGAATCCAAAGAAATAGATACACCTATTGCCACTGCCACTAAGTTAGATATTGATGAACCTGGTTCATCAGTTGATCAGAAGCTGTATAGGGGTATGATTGGTTCACTTTTGTATCTTACTGCCAGCAGACCTGACATTGTTTTCAGTGTAGGGCTTTGTGCTCGTTTCCAGGCAAATCCAAAGGAGTCACACTTGACAGCTGTCAAAAGGATATTGAGATATTTGAAAGGCACCACTGATTTGTGTCTTTGGTATCCCAAAGGTAGTAATTTTGACTTAATTAGATATGCTGATGCTGATTATGCAGGTTTTCTAGTGGATAGGAAGAGCACCTCAGGTATGGCACACTTCCTGGGTTCTTGTCTTGTATCATGGGCTACCAAAAAGCAGAATTCAGTAGCTCTCTCTACTGCTGAAGCTGAATATGTTGCTGCTGCTTCATGTTGTGCTCAATTACTGTGGATTAAGCAACAACTGGTAGATTTTGGAATAGAAGTGGGATGCATACCAATATTCTGTGATAACACTAGTGCTATAAGTATGATAAAGAATCATGTTCATCATAAAAGGACTAAGCACATAGATGTTAGACACCACTTCTTAAGAGACAACTATGAGAAAGGATTAATCTCCATAGAGTTTTGTGCTACTGACAAGCAAATAGCTGACATCTTCACTAAGGCATTAAGTAGAGAAAACTTTGAAAGGAACAGGTTGGAATTAGGGATGATTAAGATCACCTAAAAGGACCAGTTCAGAATGCACAATGAAAAAAAAAATTGGTTAGGAGTTCTTAATTCATGTAAATATCTAGACTAATTCTTACTCAGTCTCATACTTTAACTAGTATACTCATATGACATGTGTTTATATGACTCACTGATCTCTTACAAAGTTTTCTATTTTGACATTTGAGGCATAATCAAGAGAAGTTCTACTTGAAGAACCTGGTTCATCAATATATGCTCATGAGAAAGTTCAGGTATGTTTCTATACTTTGCACAATTAGAAAGATAAAATTATCAATCATGAGCAGAAGTCCTTGTTACACCAAACGTCCTGAAAATTCTATCCGTTGAGCAATTGAACCAGTTTCATTAAAACTAGGAGTCTAACTATAACGGGTATCTTCCCTAAAATCTAGCGATTTTTATTAATCACTTAGGAGACCGGAACTCTAACTTGATTAGACTCCTACTTGACCTCTGAAAAGGCTGCCATTACTGCCCTAATCATGACTTCTCTTTAAAAACCTATCAAAACACTCATAAGTGTCACTATTCTAAAACTCCTGATCATCTATCTTCTTCTCCAAAAATCCCCAAATTTTCTAGAAATTCTTCACCATGACTAATTCTCAAGACAACCCCGGAACTCCCCTACCAATCTCCCCCAACACCTCATCTTCCACTCCTCCTAATGAACTCCCAAAACCCAGATTTCATCATCAGAAAATGTAAGCTAGAAAAATAGTTGCATCTGGTTCTTTGACGAAAGTCTTGAACGAAAAATTACAGGCTAGTCAAAGGAAGGAAGGTACAACCACAGAAAGCGACTCAAGCTCTGAATCTGAGAAAGATTTCTCTGCCAGTGAAGGAGATGAACCTGGGTCTTCTGACACTGACAAAAGTTAAGAAACCCCAGGAGAGGTAAACACTTGTTTATTATTTTCTGATGTGTTAGAAAGGGAGGAAAATAGGTTTGTACTGATAAGGACTGCTAAGAATGTTGAAGGGGCTGAATCTAGTAAAATAAGAAAGAAAAAGAAAGGGAAAGTCTTGGCTATATGTGGTAGTGGAGAAGAGGTAGGCATGAAGTCAGGGGGAAGTGGGTCAGGTGAAGCTACTGAGGGACTGATAAACTTGAGTGAACAACCAGATGAACCTGGTTCATCTGTGGAGGAGACTTTGGCAGATATGCTAAAGAAGGTTGAAGCCAGTTATGATCCAAATAAACGCAAGGCCTCCTCACAAACGACCCCTGTTGCATCTAAACCAACCAAGAAGAGAAAAGTTTCATCACCTAATTCTGTTGCACATAGGGGTAGAGCCACAAGAAGTAGGGTGAGACAAAGTGAAGCAGAACTGCAAAAGGCACTAGAGGAGAGTAAGAAAAAGAAGAAAGAAAAGGGAAAAGCAAAAATGGTTGAAAGTTCTGAGGCTGTTGTAGAGGAAGAAGAGGAAGAGATGGAACTGGTCCATCGAGAGAGAGGTACGACTGAAGAAGTTCCCACTGCCAAATCAAAGAGAACCAGGTCTTCTGCAAAGAAGCCCTCCAAATCTGTACCTGCTGAATCCTCTCTAGCTAAAAGAACTAGGTCAGCTGCAAAAGGAAAACAAGTACTAGTTGAAGAAGAAGAGGATGAAGAGTGGTGTGAAGAAGAAGGAGAAGAAGAGTCAGAACAGGAACAAGATAGGTTTGTCAATTTTGGCAAAAGAAAAATTCTGAATGGCAGATTGCTCAAAGACCTGGAGGAGTCAAGCATGGTAAGATTGTTGACTTCACTGGAGGCACAAGGATGGAAGGACATGGTCCTTCAGATGGATGGAAGATTGGCCAGAAAAGAACTTGTTGAATTCATGGCTAATGGGACTGTGAAGAATGGGCTGGTAACCAATGTAGTAAAGAGGGTGAAGGTGAAATTTGATGCACCTAAATTGGGCAGAATCCTGAACATTCCAAATGTGAGATATGATGATTACACAAGGAAAAAGTGGCCTTGTCTGGATGGTCTGCCTACTGAACTTCAAATCACTAGGAACTTCTGTGACACTACAGATGCTGAGGAAGTGCCTGAAGCAAGGGCTGTTCAAAAGAGTGAGATGAGGACAGAGCATAAAGTGCTCTTTGAATTTGTAAACAAATGCCTGCTGCCTAGACAGGAAAGGAGGCACACAGCAAACTACATGGACCTGGTTCTCATGTAGTGCTTGGTGGAAGGAAAGCAGATTAACTGGCATGCTTTCATGGTTAAGCTGCTAGACAGGGTGCTAAATGGTTCAAAGGCTCATGCCATCCCTTATGGGTTTATTCTGACAGCTGTGCTGGACAAGCTAAATGTTCCCTTGAAGAAATAGGAAATGGCTTCCAGCAAAGAGCACTTTGGCATCAAGACTCTTCAGGCCTGTGATTATATCCTCAGTGTAGGCCCTGTTGAACCTGGTTCATCAGTAAAGACTCCATCAAATAGCAAGTTCAGAGCCTTGGTTCAGGAGGTAGGGACAAAGGATGCTGAAACTGCAAGGCTTCAAGCTAGAGTTGTTGAACTGGAAGAAGAGAGGAATGGGTTAAGAGCTGAACTTGCAAAAGAAAAGGAAAAGACTGAAGGAA
>MU675701.1:26978-68776 GCA_026770625.1 Nicotiana glauca
TTGGTAGTTTTTGTTCTTTCTTTTTGTGGATTGTTATGTAGAAGCACTGCTTATTAATGACAATGTGCATTTCTCTTGCTTTATGTTAATTCTAATCTTTATAGTTATTTTTGTCAAGATGATTTTTGATTAACTAAAGTATGCTTTCACTTGCAGTTGCCCCAGTGGCCATGAGTACTAATTAATATTCTGGGATTCACATTATTTATGCAACTTTTCGATGATGCCAAAAGGGGGAAGATATTGTGCTTAAACTCTATTATCTGAATAGTGATGTTTATGACCTAATTAAATATGGCCCTTAATGATAAGTTAAAATTTTAAGTGTTGATTTTCAGCTGAGTTCCGTAGGTTCTCTGATCAGTAAAAGCACAGAGTTTGTCATCATCAAAAAGGGGGAATTTGTTGGCCCGAGTTCAGTTGAAGTTTTGAAGATTGACAAATGAACTCAGTGATGGACCTGGTCCATTTGGTGAAACACAGTGGTTATCAAACATTGCACATGAGATGCACGTAAGGAAAATATACCGTAGAGATCAAGCAACAATATCTTCTGAAATAAATCGAAAAGGTTGCAATTGGGATAAGGAGAACTGTCTCCTTATGAGGAGAGAACACAATCCCGATCTAGGATAAGGGTTGGAGTTAGTATTGGTCAAGGACTCAAAATCGTCTAAGGATAACCAATAGAGTCTCAATCAAACTCTAATTACTAACTCAATAAATAACTAAGTTTGTTATCTTTTACAGGCATTGCACGTACGCAGAAGTAAAACATAATTGACAGACAAAGAGCAAGTCTATTTTGCAAGGAATATATGTGAGATATAAGTGTGCCCTCCTGAAGCTACTTGAACAAGATAGAAGAACCAGTTCCATTGTGTTTATTCTTATTCTAGTTCAATTATAGTAGGAATTTCTATTTGTACCTTTCAGCTTATTTAGAAGCAATTGTATTAGGTACTTTGAGTATTTAAGTTAGAGTTAACTTGAAAGTGTCGCAACAGTTGAGGCTATGTGCCACACTGGGATTAGAGTTAATCCTTGGGTTTACAAAGAGTTTTTGTAAATGTTGTTTTGGCTCAGTGATTTTAGTGGAAGTTTGGGAAAATCCTACTGAGTAGTAGGTCGTGCTTTTTTCACCTTTTGAGCCAGGTATTTTCCACGTAAAAATCTCTATGTTATTTATTTTATGTATTTATTATTCCGCAAACTGCAGTAGTTAGAACACCTAGAAGAACCAGGTTCTTCTGGAGCGAAAATTGGGTACCACACAAATCACCCCCCCCCCCCCCCCGTGTGGTATTGACGTTTCGAATATCAAAGTCAAAATCCCCAATAGTGCACGACCCCACGCCCATCATCAAGTGTGCGCGTCACCTCTATATAGCACTACAATGAGCAATTCGGGGTTTCAAACCCTCAGAATATCATTTACAATCATTACTCACCTCGAACCGACTAAATCTCTAACTCGCGACGCCTTTTCCCCACAAATAGGCCTCCACACACGTCGAATCTATCCAAAATCAGAACGAGGATGTCAAAATATGCCAAAGGAATAAAGCCCAAGAAAAAACAATTAATAAAGGGCACAAATCCCGAAATTACCAAAACCTGACCCCCAGGCCCATGTCTCGAAATTCAAATTTTTGCACTAATAGATTCCTTATCTTCCCATGAGTCTATACATATCAAGAACACTGAAATCGGAGTCCAAATGATCCCTCAAATCCCCATTTAAAGGCCTCTTAAACTCGAGCCCTAATCCTCAATTTTTCTTCCTTAATCCCCACTAAAACCACGATTAAACAGTGGAAAAATGATCTTAAACCCAAGTAATTAAGCTTAGGGAACTTACCCAACTGATATCCCTTGATTCCTCTTGAAATCCTATGCCTTAGCCTCTTTTCCCGTCTTCAAAATGATGAACTTAGCAAATTTTCGCAAAGAAGACAATATATACCTTCTGGCTAGGGATTTTCACATCTGCGACCATTTCACCACTTCTGCAGTACCACATTTGCGGTTACTCCTCCGCTTCTGTGGAAATCACTTAAGTTCCCAGCCATTCGCATCTACGACTCCTCGCCCACATCTGCGACATCGGAGATGCGATTCTCCTAGCCGCTTCTGCGGTCCCAGTCAAACATACCTTTGGCTGATTCTGCGGCCCCTCTCTCGCATATGTGACGCCTTATCTGCGATCCCCAAACCGCAGGTGCGAAAACACCAGAAGCAAAAATCTCAGTAGCTGCAATAACACCTCAACCTCTCCGTTAACCACCCGAAATCACCCCGAGGCCCCCGGGACCTCAACCAAAAGCACAAACATATCCTAATACCTTATTCAAACTTGTTCTAATCATCTAAACACTTCAAACAACATCCAATTAGCCAAAACACCTCGGATTCAAGCCTAAGTTTTCTAAAAACTTCCGAATTCCGCTTTTGATAAAAAAAAACCCAACTAAACCATGTCCGAATAACCTGAAATTTTGAACACACATCCCAGATGACACAACGAAGCAACTGCAAGTCTCGGAATTCCATTCTGACACTTATATCAAAATCTCGCCTGCCAACCGAAAATCGCCAAAATATCAACTTCGCCAATTCAAGCCTAAATCTTCTCCAAACCTTCAAAATCCATTCCGATCACACTTCTAAGTCCCAAATCACCTCCCGAAGCTAACCGAACTATTGGAACTCACATCCGAGCCCTCTATCACATAAGTCAACATCCGGTTGACTTTTCCTACTTAAGCTTTCTTAAAAGAGACTAAGTGTCTCAAACTTCTCCAAAACCAATCCGGATTCAATCCTACCAACCCGATACCTTAAAACATGGATAAACAAAACATAAAGAAGTAGAAATGGGGGAAACGGAGTGGTAACTGATGAGACGACTGACCGGGTCATCACATCCTCCCCAATTTAAACAAACGTTCATCCTCGAACGAGTCAAGAAACATACCTGAAGCCTCAAACAGGTGAGGATATTTGCTCCGTATCTCCCGCTCGGTCTCTCAGGTAGCCTCCTCTGCGGGGAAACCTCTCCACTACCCTTTCACTGAAGCTATATCTTTTGATCCCTACTTCCGAACTTGACGCTCCAAAATAACTACTGGCTCCACCTTATTAGTCAAATCACCCTCCAACTGAGCCGTACTAAAATCTAGAACATGAGACGAATCTCCAATATACTTCCGGAGCATAGAAACATGGAGCACCGAATGCACACCCGACAAGCTGGGTGGCAGGGCAAGCTCATAAGCCACCTCCCCAATCCTCCGAAGTACCTCAAAAGGCCCAATGAACCGCAGATTCAACTTCCCTTTCTTTCCGAATCTCATAACACCCTTCGTAGGCGAAACCTTCAACGGGACCTTCTCACTAACCATATAGGACACATCTCGAACCTTCCTTCCAGCATAACTCTTTTGCCTCGACTGCGCTGTATGGGGTCTCTCCTGAATCACCTTCACCTTATCTAATGCATCCTGAACCAAATCTGTCCCCAATAGCCTAGCCTTACCGGGCTTGAACCAACCAACTGGAGATCTACACCGCCTCTCATACAAAGCCTCATATGGAGCCATCGGAATACTCGACAAGTAGTTGTTGTTATAAGCAAACTCTGCGAGCGGTAGAAACTGATCCCATGACCCTCTGAAATCAATAACACAAGCGTGTAACATATCCTCCAATATCTAAATAGTGCGCTCGGACTACTCGTCCGTCTGAGGGTAAAAAATGGTGCTCAACTCCACCTAAGTACCCAACTCTCGCCAAAACAGACTTCCAAAACTAGGAAGTAAACTGAGTGCCCCGATATGAAATGATGGAAACTGGGACACCATGAAACCGAACAATCTCCCGGATATATATCTCTGCTAACCGCTCTAAAGAATAAGTAGTACAGATAAGGATGAAGTGTGCGGACTAGGTCAGCTGATCCACAATCACCTAAATAGCATCGAACTTCTTCAAAGCCCGTGGAATTCCAACTACAAAGTCCATAGTGATCAGCTCCCACTTCCATTCTGGAATATCCATTCGCTGAAGCAAGCCAGCCGGTTTCTGATGCTCATATTTCACCGGCTGACAATTGAGACACTGAGCTACAAATCCCATAATATCTTTCTTCAATCTCCTCCACCAATAATGATGTCTCAGGTCCTGATATATATTCGCGACTCCTAGATGAATAGAATACCGCGAGCTATGGGCCTCCTCCAGAATCAACTCTCAAAGCCCATCTATATTAGGCACACAAATTCGGCCCTGCATCCTCAATACCTCATCATCTCCAATAGTCACATCTCTGGCATCATCATGCTGAAATTTGTCCCTAAGGACGAAAAAATATGGATCATCATACTAGCGCTCTCTGATGCGCTCATATTGGGAAGACCGAGAAATCACACAAGCCAATACCCAACTGGGCTCCAAAATATCCAACCTCGCAAATCAATTGGCCAAAGCCTGAACATCAACCGCAAGAAGTCTCTCCCCAACTGGAATATATGCCAAACTCCCTATACTCACTGCCTTTCAGCTCAAAGCATCGGCCACCACATTGGCCTTCCCCGGATGGTACAGTATAGTGATGTCATAATCCTTAAGCAACTCCAACCATCTCCGCTGCCTCAAATTAAGATCCTTTTGCTTGAACAAATGCTGAAGACTGTGATGATCAGTGAATACCACACAAGATACGCCATACAAGTAATGCCTCCAAATCTTCAATGCGTGAACTATGGAAGCCAACTCCAAATCATGAACGGGGTAGTTCTTCTCATGGGGCTTCAACTGACGGGAAGAATAAACAATAACTCTACACTCCTACATCAACACACAACCAATCCCTACTCTCAAAGCATCACAATACATGGTATACGAACCTGAAACTGATGGAAAACCCAATACTGGAGCTATGGTCAAGGCTGTATTGAGCTTCTGAAAGCTCTCCTCACACTCATTCGACCATACGAATAAAGCACTCTTCGGAGTCAACTTGGTCAAGGGCGATGCAATATATGAGAATCCCTAAACAAACCGACGATAATAGCTTACTAAACCAAGAAAACTGCGAATCTATGTGGCCGAGGACGGTCTGGGCCAACTCTGAACTGCCTCTATCTTCTTTGGATCAACCTGAATACCCTCATTGGATATCACGTGTCCCGAGAATGCCACTGAACTGAGCCAAAACTCACACTTAGAGAACTTTGCATAAAGCTTCTCCTCCCTCAACCTCTGCAATACAACCCTCAAATGTTCTGCGTGCTCCTCCTGAATACGCGAATATATCAGGATATCATCAATAAAAACTATGACAAATGAGTCAAGATAAGGCTGAAACACGTTGTTCATCAGATGCATGAATGTTGCTGGGGCATTGGTCAGCCCAAAGACATAACCAGGAACTCATAATGACCATATCTGGTCCTAAAGGCCATCTTAAGAATATCTGAATCCCTGATCTCCAACTGGTGATAACCCGAACGGAGACCAATCTTGGAGAATACCCTCACTCCCTGAAGGTGGTCGAATAAATCATCAATGTGAGGTAAAGGATACATGTTCTTAATTGTTACCATGTTCAATTACCTATAATCAATGAATATCCTCATAGTGCCATCCTTCTCCTTCACAAACAGAACTGGCACACCCCAAGGTAACACAGTAGGCCGAACGAACACCTTATCAAGGAGTTCCTGAAGCTGCTCCTTTAATTCCTTCAACTCCGTTGGTGCCATACGATACGGCAGAATAGAAATGGGCTGAGTGCCCGGCACCAGGACAATACCAAAATCAATATCCATGTCTGGTGGGTCTGCAGGAAATACATGAGGGAAATCCCTCACAACTGGGATAGAATCAATACTGGGAGTCTCAACCATACGTTGGGCCTACAAGAAAGATATCACTCTAAGATGAACGTAATCAGTCACACCTCGCCACTCAATCCGTGGCATACCCGGTATAGCCAATGTGATTGTCTTAGTATGACAGTCTAGAATAGCGCGACATAGAGATAGCCAATACATGCCCAGAATGACATTAAAATCCACCATACTCAATAATAAAAGATCTACCCGAGTCTCCATACCCCTAATAGTCACCACACACGACCGGTATATACGGTCTATAACAACAGTATCGCCCACTGGGGTAGATACATGAACAGGTAAAGCAAGAAACTCATGGGGTGTACCTAAATAACGAGCAACGTATGATGACACATAATAATAGGTGGAACCGAGATCAAATAATACATAGGCATCTCTGTGGCAGACTAAAACAATACCTGTAATAACAGTATTTGAAGCAATGGCATCAGGTCTGCCTGGAAGAGTATAGAAACGGGCCTGACCGCCCCCTGATCGACCTCCCCATCTGAGGTGATCCCTTACTGACCCCTACCCCTAGCTGGCTGGGCGGGTGGTGGTGGAGCAACTGGCGCTGAAGCTCATGACTGGCCCCTCTGTTGGGATGAACTAGCAACACGATAAGGACACTATCTCCACATATAGCCTATCTCTCCACACTCGTAAAAACTCCCAGGTGCTAGAGAAGGGGATTGATGGGAACCTCACGTACCGAAATGACCATCAGATACACTAGATATAGAAGAGCCCTGAATAAATGGAGTATGGGATGAGCTCTGAGCTGGAAGGGCACTAAGTGAAGAATGGCCCTGGTGTGAACTGTGAGAACCATGACCCGATGACGCCCCTAGATAACCTGGGCGATCTGACTGACCATGTCGGAACTGTTGGCCTCTGCCGTGCTGAAACTGGCCCCTCGAAGGAGCACCACTGAAGCTACCAGATCCTCGAGGCCTCTTGGCCTCCCTCTCATCTCTCTCCTGGCGACGGACAGACTCAATATCCTAGGTGTCACACCCCAAAATCCGAGGGGCATGACCGGCGCTCAACCGAGTAAACTCGACTAAGCAAGCCTGTTAGGGCTCATCCTACCCAAACTAACTCATGAATAAATAGGAGATGGACTCCATTAACCAAATTCTATAAACATATCAATAACTGTTTCCATTTCATTTTTCATTAGCAACATCATTCGCCATAAAAAAAGGGATTACAAGTTTTATACATCATTGCCAAACATCAATATTTCTCTTTTAAATTTTCATGCCCGACACTACCCACAACATGTCTATGGAGCCTCTAAATATAACTAAAGAATAATATAAAAATGCCGGCAACAAGGCTCCGGCTATACCTTACACAAAAATCAAAATAAAACTCCGGACACACGCGGCCTGAGCCACGCAGGGGCCCCGGGAGAAGTGGGGATCACCAAAAAGCTGATGGAAGATGAAGGGGGAGCTACGATCGGTGGGCTGGAGTACCTGCTGCGGGTCCACCTACAATCATAACACGAATATAGCGCCTCCGGTAAAAGGGACGTCAGTACATATTGTACTGGTATGTATAACAAACCTTACCCTGAGTAACCTCAAGCCATACGTAAGTAATAAACAATAGAAGGAAGCAATAATTGAGTAAACAAGAAAGACAATCAAGGCAAACAAGTTAACAAACTCTCCTTTCCCCATTATCATTTCCACATTTCAATATCACAATGTTCTCATATTTCATTTCAATAGTGATATCGATCACTTTCCACCCTTATTACCTCGGCCACCCTTATTACCTCGGCCACCCTTATCGCCACAACCCACACCTTATTACTTCGTGTTGTGTCACGCAACCCGATCCCACCGTACAGTTACAATTCAAAAACAACCCAACAACAATCAACAATTTACAAAGATCAACAACAACACTTCTTAAGAGCAACCACAACAATTTACAAGTTTCCATAACCATGAATACCATTTTCCATCATTTTCAACAATTCATATGCAATTTAAGTCACCTCAATAATCATCCACAATAAGCCAAGCATGTTACTTCCACGGTTGTTCCAATTGCATCATTTACAAAGTTACAACAACAGGTTCTAAGAGCAACAACAACAAATTTCAATAACAACAACAACACAACTTGCCAAAGGATTCATATGACTATCCATATCCATGCCATTTCCATCTTACCAATAGGCCATGGTGCCATTTAGATTACAACAACAGTTTTACACGACCAACCACAAGAGAAGTTACCACAGTTATTCCCGTTTTGCCAGTTACGATTCTCTTCTATCAATTATTCCACAATTCTTACTACACAACACATAAGGCCCAATACTTACAAGAATTCACAATTGGTGTACACAAGCAAACACATACTGCCCATGAGAGGTTAAATTCCCAACTAATTCATGAAAATATCGCATACCAAGTATTTGGATACCAAACATGGCGATTTTACAAAGGTTTAACCATACATACCTGAAGTTGGATTCCTTTCTAATTCCTACTTCCAATTCACCAAAATAATCTAGCAACGTCAATATAGTACACGAATCAATACACATAACTTAGAATTGAAGTTCACAATTGTTAGTCAAACTCATTTAGGTTATCAACCCCTCTTTGCATATTTCTTTACTCCTACCCAATCCCTCCTGCTAGATTTTACGTTTTAAAGAACATGCATGTGTATTTAAACTTCCATTTTCAAGGATAAGTTCATGAGAATTCCCCCTTTTATTTAAAAGTTTAAAATTAATGAAAAGGGGCTGGGGATTCTACCTGCAAGAGTGGAGATGAAGACAAGTAGTTGTAATTTTCCGGGCTTGGATGACTTTGGAAAATCAGTTGAAGAGGATGAGAATCTCTCTCTCAAGAACCCTCTCTTCCTTCTCTCTAGTTTTACCCAGAAAATGTGTAAAATGAAGTGTTGGGTCATTTTATTAAAGAAGAGATCGGGTTGAAAAATTAGAAAATCTAGAGCCGAGTCGGGTCTGCGGTCTCACTCTGCGATCGTAGAGTGGAAATTCGGTCCGCATAATGGACCGCAGAAGTGCTCCAAAAACCTGACTTCTCTGCCTGGGTTTGCGACAGAAATGCGGTCTGCATTTCAGTTCTGCGGTCGCATAATGCGCCGCAGAATTGACCTCCACAAATCCCTGAGGAACTTATGCGATGATTATGCGGTCCGCATATTGATTATGCGATCGCATAGTGGACCGCATTTTCAACTTTAATTTTGACAATTCTTCTGCTTCACTCTGCGACAGGAATACAGTCCGCATAGCTAATCTGCAACTGCATTCTGGACCGCATAAATGACAATTTTCTAGAAACATGATTCCTAACACATATTCAGACCTTGGCACTATGAGCCACTAGGTTTTAAGCACAAAATTTTACGGTGCCTTACACTAGGCAATATCCACAACCTCCTCGAATGTAGCACCAGTCACCCTCTCCTTGGTCATAAGAATAATGAGCTGATAAGTAAGACCATCGACAAACCTCTTGATCCTCTCTCTATCTGTTGGGACCAACCAGATGGAATGACGAGCTAATTCAGAGAACCTCAACTCATACTGTGAAATGATCATCTCCCCCTAATGCAACCACTCAAAATGTCTACGCAGCTCTTCTATACGAGACTGCGGCACATACTTCTCCAGAAAGAGAATGGAGAACTGCTTCTAGGAAAGGGGTACTACACCAACAGGCCTATGCCTTTTTACATCCTCCCACCAGGTGAAAGAAGCTCCTGAAAACTAATAAGTAGTGAAAGTGACCCCACTGGTCTCCAAAATACCGACTATATGAAGCATCCTATGAAACTTGTCCAAAAGGCTCTGGGCTTCCTCGCCCTCTGCCCTACTAAAGGTCGGAGGCTGAAGTCTACCAAATCTCTCCAACCTATGCTGCTCATCCTCTGGCATGACAGGAACTACATAGTCCTGAGAAGATGCAACCAGCTAAGCTGGATGTGCCCTCGGCATCTAAAGTCCCTGCACAACCTGCTTAGGTGTGCGGGCGGCGGGAGTCTGACTGCCTCCCCCGGCCTGAGAAGTAGCTGCGGCTGTAATGGCTGAAACTGCCTAAGCTAGACCAATGTAAACTGATAATATCTGAGTCAAGGCCTTCTTAAGACCCGAAATCACAGTAGGCACAGCTAGTGCCTGAGATGGTGCCACTGGAAGGTCCACAGTTGGGACCTGGTCCTAAACTGGGGCAGTTGGTGGATCTGCTGGTACTGCCCTAGCTGCTCTGCCTCTACCACAACCACGGCCGTGTCCTCGGCCTCTAGTGGCCCCAGCCGGTGGTACCGGTGGTCGTCTACCCTATCCGGTAGCGCATGTCCTCACCATCTGTGAGAGAATAGAATAACAGAAGTTTAGTACTCGGATCAACAAACTCGCACGACAAGAATTTCAAGAATATGAAGTTTTCCTAAAGGTTCTGCAGTCTCTCGAGGATAAATACAGACGTCTCTGTACTGATCCGCGAGACTCTACAAAACGTGCTCATGACTCATGAGACCTATATAATTTAGGCTCTAATACCAACAACCTGAACCCGGTCGTGATGGAGCCTCTCATAAAGACAAGGCCAGCCAATTAAACCCAATTCACTTTTTAAATAGTTAAGCAAAAATAAGCATTCCAAAATATGATTTAATAATACCAAGTAGCGGATAATATCAATAAAGTGCGAAAGTATAACCCAACACAGCCCTAACCGGGTGTCACAAGTCATGAGCATGTAACCGTTGAATACTAAAATGTAACTACAAAGTTTGGTACTGAACTAAGAATATAAAAGGAAAGAGATATGGAGGAGATTCAGGTTGCGAACACCAATAGCTACCTAATAACGGTAGGGACGAGAATGGGAGAACAAAGTTTAGTTATGGGACACAGTGGAGGGACGTTAGGTTTAGTGGTAATTTTGCAAACTTTGTTAATAGTAGGGACGAGAATGGCCGAAAAGTGTAATGGGTGGCACAAGCAACCAATAAAAAATAGTAAATGGGCAATTTTGACCCTTTTTCCCTTCTTTAAAATATCATTTAAGTCTTAAAAATGAGTAAACATGGCTGAGTTTGAAAACAATGGATAATAACATGACTCAGTTCAAGTATAAAGTCAAAACAGTGAAGAAACATCAATAAAAGGCCTCAGAGGGTTCAAATAGTTGGCACGAAGCCCAAGGATGGAATTCAGCCCAAATAATGATGATAGCAAATAGATTTCAGTCAAATACGCGATAAAATCATCAATGGGGATGGACCAAGTCACAATCCCCAATAGTGCACGACCCCACGCCCGTCATCAAGCGTGTGCCTCACCTCAATATAGCACTATGATGTACAATTCGAGGTTTCAAACCCTCAAAACATCATTTACAATCATTACTCACCTCGAAGCGGCTAAATCTCTAGCTCGTGATGCCTTTGCCCCTCGAATTGGCCTCCACACACGTCGAATCTATCCAAAATCAGAACGAGGACGTCAAAATATGCCAAGGGAACAAAGCCCAAGTAAAAATAATCAATAAAGGGTACAAATCCCAAAATTACCAAAACCTGACACCCGGACCCACATCTCGAAATTCAGAAATTTTTATGTCAATAGATTCCTTATCTTCCCACAAGTCTATACATATCATGAAAACTAAAATCAGAGTCCAAATGATCCCTCAAATTCCCATTTGAAGGCCTCTTAAACTCAAGCCCTAATCCTCAATTTTTCTTCCTTAATCTCTACTAAAACCATGATTAAACAGTGGAAAAATGATCTTAAACCCAAGTAATTAAGCTTAGGGAACTTACCTCACTGATATCCTTTGATTCCTCTTAAAATCCTATGCGTTAGCCTCTTTTCCCGTTTTCAAAATGATGAATTTAGGAAATTTTTGCGAAGAAGACAATATATACCTTCTGGCTAGGGATTTTCGCATTTGTGACCATTCCACCACTTCTGTGGTACCACATTTGCGGTTCCTCCTCCGCTTCTACGGAAATCACTTAAGTTCCTAGCCACTCGCATCTGCGGTTCCTCGCCCGCATCTGCAACATCACGGATGTGGTTCTCCTAGCCGTTTCTACGGTCCCAGTCAAACATACCTCAGGCTATTTCTGCGGCCCCTCTCTCGCATATGCAGCATTGCACCTGTGGTCCCCAAACCGCAAGTGCGAAAACATCAGAAGCAGCAATCTCAGCAGCTGCAATAACACCTGAACCTCTCCGTTAACCACCCGAAATCACCCCGAGGCCCCCGGCACCTCAACCAAAAGCAAAAACATATCCTGATACCTTATTCAAACTTGTTCCAATCATCAAAACACTTCAAACAACATCAAATTATCCAAAAAACCTCGGATTCAAGCCTAAGTTTCTAAAAACTTCTGAATTCCGCTTTTGATCAAAAACCCAACCAAACCACATCCGAATAACCTGAAATTTTGCACACATATCCCAAATGGCACTACGAAGCTACTTCAACTCTTGGAATTCCATTTCGACTCCTATATCAAAATCTCGCCTACCAACCGGAAATCGCCAAAATATCAACTTCGCCAATTCAAGCCTAAATCTTCTCCAAACCTTGAAAAACCCATTCCGATCACACTCCTAAGTCCCAAATCACCTCCCAAAGCTAACTGAACTATCGAAACTCACATTCAATCCCTCTAACACATAAGTCAATATCTGGTTGAGTTTTCCAGCTTAAGCCTTCTTAAAAGAGACTAAGTGTCTCAAACTTCACCAAAACCAATTCGGATTCAATCCGACCAACCCAATACTTCAAAACAAGGATAAACAAAACATAAAAAAGCAGAAATGGGGGAAACAAAATGGTAACTCATGAGACGACTGACCGGATCGTCACACCTTAGGTTCCCCGAGCAGGGAAAAGGGGAAAGTGTCAGCCTGACATAGTCCTTAGAAACGTTCGGATAATTGTAAGTGTCCATAATTTCCAAGAAATTCTGAATGTGCCTCTGTGGGTCTTCATGACATTAACTCACATATTGCCCTGTGGACTGAATCAGATGCACCATGTACTGCTTGAGTTCAAAATGCAATGCGATGTCAAGCTTCACAATAGCCTGAGTCATATTAGCAAGACTGGGCCTTGCAACTTCAATCACCGCATGCTCTTCGTTACCCGCCATCTCTATTAGATGTGGTTGAAATACAATATCCAACTTTCCTTCTATTCTAGTTCTAGTTTCGACTTCCCTAATCAATCTGTGAAGTGTTCGTTCAATTTCAGGATCAAAAGGAAGGAGATTGTTCGTGCTTCTACTCCTCCGCATTCAAGAGAATAGCCTGTGTTAACACAAACAAGGTAAACTGAAAATTAAAACTTGAATAAATAACTAATAAAAGCTTAATTCAGTCAAGTAGCTAATTTCTAAGTCCCCGACAATGACGCCAAAAACTTTTTGCGACCAAAAACACTCACGCAAGTGTACGCGATCGTCAAGTAATAAAGTAATTAGTAGAGTATCGTTCCCACGAAGACTTGTGATTAACTATTGCCTGATTCAAACTCAATTAACTTATCGATTCAAGAGATTTTTCACAAAATATAGAAGTCACAAATTTACTGCCTAAAACTATCAAGCAATGAATTAACTAGAAATCAACAAAAACAAATAGCAATTTCGAATAACAATCAGTAGGAGAGAATATTCCAGGGTCTCGGGTTAGCTAACAATCATGTTGCATTCTTGGCTTAAAATAACTAATTGATTTATCTGGATTGTTGATTGACATGGTTGATATTACTCATAAGAATCTGTTGAGTCCTTACTCGTCTATTCAAGTTAACTTAATGCCTATATGTCTATGGAATTAAGATTAACAAGAATGCATTTACAATTCCTATATTTCAACCAAGCAAGGCAATTAGGTATATGTCTATCCGAATTGTGAATTCGTTCCCCGATGTCGGGGTTCAAGAACTTGCTCTATTTAAGTTTATATGCAATCTAGAGTTCCCACTTTCGAGTTCAACTCTAAATTCATAGATAGTATTTCACTATGAGCTACTCAGCAAAATAAAAATAGAATTAAATAAACAACCCAATATGATAAAATCAACTTCGTCAAATTAAATTTTAGCAACAACATTCATCTTTTACCCATGACCCTAGAACAATATGGTTCTTAGACACTCATGTTCTTACAACCATCAAAAATAATATTTTTAAACATAAACTCAATGAGTACTAGAAAAGGGATGGAAGAATTGCTCAAATCCGTGCTCCCAAGTGTTTTTCGCCTTTGTTTTCTCTTCAAATTCACGTTCTCTTCTCAAAATAGGTTTTAGGGTGGATTTTATATCAATTAGGGGCGCCTTGGGGTGAAAATAACCGAGTCCAAGTCGAAATATGACACTTTCACATTCCGAGCGTCCAAGGCAGCATGGGGCACTGGCCCTGGCACATTTTGGGCGCCAACGCCAACGCCCCACGCTGGTTGTGGCCTTTAAAATTTACTTTTTGCCTTTGTGCTCCGATTTCGCTCCAATTTGGTCCCTTTCGTTCCAAATTGCATCCGGATGATTCCTACACATAGAAACACCTTAATTTAGCACAAATCATCATATTAAACATCTCAAATTATCGAAACAAGAGCAAAATACGAGGCGATATATATCAAAATATACATACTTTATGTCGATTTTCACACATCATGAATGGACCATAATCATTGATATGTGCTTTACAAAATCTTATGTTAAATTGATCACAAACATTACTTTCATGGAGTGAAAGATTATTCTGAGAATCCTTATTGTTCTCATTACCACGTGATGACGATTATAATTTTGTCTATTGCCACGTCCATATCCATTGATACATTCATAGTAATAACTTTGTCTTCTTTCAGACTTGTTACATATTTCTACCACGTTCTCTTAAGGGAATGAGAATGAAGCAAATTCAATGGGACGGGTTTCTAATTCTTTGCCCATAATCATACATGAACTTGATCATGGCAAGACATAGAAATTTTACCACTTTTGGTGGTTATAATTTCTTACAAACTCCATTAGAGGTATAATATACTTAGTTGTCTTTGCTTGTATCTAAAATCAAATTATAGAATTACAAGAATTTAAAAGAGAAAAATAAAATAAAATACTTATCTTAAATCTAAAATTTAATCATGAAGAAAGTTTACGGAATAATTGACAATCATTATGCTCAATCCCAAAGCTTCTACTCAATTGGTTAGAGTCTCGTGCTGATAACGTGTTATAAAACAATAAATGAAGAGGAAGAGTATTGTAGAGAAAAGTAGAGAGAGAGAATTCTTATTGATATGGGATGAATTACAATGGAATGGAACTCCTCTATTTATAGGGGGAAAATAACTTAGCCGCCAAGTAATAATCCCTAGAATCTCTCTAAATATAGATATTTACCATAAATAAAATTCTATTTATAACACTTTTATCATTATATTATCCAACAAGCAGCTCCACCTTCCTGTAATTGAAAATATTTAAATAAGACAGCTATCATAACTGTGTTAATACTTCTGTTCTAAATGGCATACCTGGTAAGAAGAAGAGGGCTCTAGATCAGTGCAACATGCTGGAGAATGATTACATCTATAATGTGATGACCCCAAAAGGTCATCTCTTATTTTAGAAATAAATTCTGTGTTCCAAGGCCTTAAAACCTCCTTTTTGTCTCACCTCAATTTGCGTGTGCAGTTTGGGCGTCTATCCGAAAAGTCATTATATAAAAATCTATGAAAAATGATGAATTTTGCTTTTAAAATGAATTTAGATTGACTTCGGTCAATATTTTGGGTAAACAAACCCGGGCCCGTGAGTTCACAGTCCCGGAGGGTCCATAGGAAAATATGGGATTTGGGCGTATGCCCGGAATCAAATTCTCAGGTCCCAAGCCCGAGAAATAAATTTTTGAAGAAAAATTATTTGACTGAAATTCTTAGAGTTTTTGGAAATTTGAATGTAATTGAATTTGATAGTATCGGGCCCGGACCTTCAGTTGTTAAAATTTGAACTTAAGAGTTCATGGGATTTTTCTTTGATTTTGATGCTAGATTCATAATTATTGAAGTTAACTTTTTTATTTGATCACATGAGCAAGTCCGTATGATATTTTTGGACTTGCGTGTATGTTTGGGTTGGAGCCCCGAGGGCTCGAGTAAGTTTTGGATAGGCCCACGGAGTGAAATTTGACTTAGGAAAACTGTTGATATATTGCAGACCTGCATTGCGAAGCCTAGCTCGCAATTGCAAGCTCACATTTGTGAAGACTGTCTGGATAGGGCATCTTCGCAATTTGGAAGCTTATGTCGCAAATGCGACCTTGACAAACATCACAATTGCGAAATTTTTTGAATTTGCGAAGAAAGCAGACATAGGCCATTCTTCACAATTGCGAAGCTTTGGCCGCAATTGCGAGTTCGCATTTGCGAATCAGCCTTCGCAATTGTGATATCTGCGCCTGTGTAAATCATGACAGCCAAAAATCTCTCATTTTTCAAACCCTCTCAAACCTAAAACACCTTTGGGCAATTTTACAAAGACAACTACTCTTCCAAATCGGTTGTAAGTCATTTCTAATTCGATTTCTTTAATCCATAACATCTTTTCACATGATTTCAACTCAAAATCAAGGGTTTTCATAGGGGAAATTGGGTGTTTTGGGTAGAACTTAGGTTTTTCAAATTTTGGGGATTTGGACCTCGATTTGAGGTCCTATTTCAAAATAAATTATATATATGGGTTCGTGGGTAAATGGGTAATCGAGTTTTGGTTTGAACCTCGGGTTTTGACCATGTGAGCCCGGGGTCGATTTTTGACTTTTTGGGAAAAACTTTAGTAAATCTATTTTCATGCATTAGAATTGATTCATTTAGTATTTATTGATGTAGTTAAGTAACTTGTGGCTAGATACAAGCGAATTGGTGGTGGAATCAAGAGGGAAAGCGGTAGTTGAGACTTGAATTGTGTTCGAAGCATCGAGGTAAGTATTTGGTCTAACCTTAGCTTGAGGGATTATGAGTTGTGTCCTCTTTGTTATGTGTTAATTGTTGAGTACGACGTAAAGCATGGTGACGAGTATCTATACGTTGGTGTCAAGCATGCCCATGAGTCTTATACCATGATTAATGTGACTCTGTTTTGAATTGTCCATGTCTTATGTGATGACTTCTATTGTTGAACAAGGCTTGTGGAAGTAATATTGGTAATTGAACATTGAAGAGCGTTGGCTCAAGTTGTAAAATAATTTGTGGAAGTAATATTGGTGATTTAACATTAAAGAGCATTAGCTCAAGTTGTAAAACAATTTGTGGAAATGTTATTGGCAATCGAACATTTTAGAGTATTGGCTCAAGTTGTGAAGTTAGTTGTGAAGTAAATGTAAAAAAGAGATGAGGTTTATGATATTGTCTCCCTTGCCGGTATGTTGTTGCTTTTAATGTTATCTCCCTTGCCAGAATATTAATGTTTTGATATTTTTTCCCTTGCCGGGATATGGTTGTTATATTATTAATTCCCTTGCCCTTATTTCTTTGTGATTATTGTTTGGGTAAGGAAGAGTGTTAAAGCACGAAGGGTGATACTGTGCATGATATTTGTGAGAGAGTGTTAAAGCACGAAGGCTGATGCCGTGCCGCACGATGTACAATTTTGTGCCTTTATATGAGTGCTAATGCACGAAGGATCATTCTGTGCAATGATTATGTGAGGTAAAAGCACGAAGGGTGATGCCATGCCGATTATACTGATTTTTTGGTGAGGACGAGAGTAAAAGCACGAAGGGTGATACCGTGCACTTGTCCTTGATTTTCCCGATTCCTGCTGATAATTGAGTTATGGTGTTCTTTACGTTTATTTACTGATTTTCTATTGTTACTTGATTTTATTGTGATGTTATTGATTCCCTTGCTTGCTATGGTGAGGAAGAGTGTAAAGCACGAAGGTGATTCCATGCATGATACTTGTGAGAGAGTGTTAAAGCATGAAGGGTGATGTCGTGCCGATTATATTGATCTTATGGTGAGGACGAGAGTAAAAGCACGAAGGATGATGCCACTTATTTTTTATTTTCCTAATTTTTTATTGATAACTGAGTTATGGTTCCTCTACATTCAACTATTGGTTTTCTGTTGATACTTGTTGTTCCCCGCAGCATGACTCCCCTTTCCTATCTTTAATTGTAAATATTTGCCTTTATTTTCCATTGTATATGATTTAACTGCACGGGTTTATTTGGTAGTCTGGTCCTAGCCTCGTCACTACTTCGCCGAGATTAAGCTAGGCACTTACCAGCACATGGGGTCAGTTGTGCTAATACTACACTCTGCACCCTTTTGTGCGGATCCTGGTACTGGAGCATACGGACCATAGCTTTGGGTTGCTGCCTTCAGACTATTTGGAGATCTGAGGTAGTCCTGCAGGCATCCGCAGGCCTTGGCGTCTCCTTCTATTCCTTCATTCTTTTTCTTTTATGTATTTCAGAGACAACACTGTATTTATCTTTCAAACTCTTATTTGTAGTACTCGTAGACAGTCTGTTAAATTGTGACAACAGTTCTAGGTAGTCTATGTTTAAGGAATCGTATTGGTAACATTTAAATGGTTATAATTTGTTCTTCCGCTTATTTAATCCCGCTGATAATATAATGTTGATTCTAACTGTTAAAGGATTGAAAATGAGAAAAAGGTAAATAATACAAATGGTTGACTTGCCTAACTTTCACTAGTAGGCGCCATCACGACTCCCGAGGATGAAAAATTCAGGTCATGACATATAATCACTTTCAAGTGGCAAGGATTTAAGAATTAATTGCTTGCAGAATTGTGAGACGAGTAAATTTCTTTTGTATATTTTATATTTGATTTACACATAATAATTATATATTATACAACTTATTTATAATTTATCTACAACTTTCATATATTATTTTTTTCCCAATTAAATACAACTAAGATATCATACAACTTAAATACAAATTTTATACAATATGTCTTTTGTATATTTTGTATCTGATTTATACATAGTAAAAACAAATTTCATACAACTAATTATATATTATACAACTTTCATACATTATTTCTACCCAGTAAAATACAACTACAATATCATACAACTTAAATACAAATTTTATACAATATGTCTTTTGTATATTTTGTATCTGATTTATACATAGTAAAAACAAATTTCATACAACTAATTATATATTATACAACTTTCATACATTATTTCTACCCAGTAAAATACAACTACAATATCATACAACTTAAATATAATTTTTATACAATATTTATTCAAATTTCATACTATATATATATAAACAGAATACAATTTTACAATAACTTGACTATAATTTCTGCAGTATAATGTATGTCATGTCTTCTTCTTATTATTCTTCTAATTTCAATCTGAAATTCAGCCAAAATCAAGTCTAATCTTCACCAAAATACCCTCAAAATTGAGATATAAACTCCAAACTATATTCCTAATTGTTTGCAACAACACCCAATTCAAACAAATAATAATTTTTGAAAATCCAAAATTCGAATTCAAAGCTTTTTAATGGCTGTCAGCGGTGGAATTGTTGCTCTCTTTTTCTTTTCTTTACATTACTGAAATTAGGGATTGAGAGATAGAGAGAGACGTAGAGAGAATCCCAATTCGTTGCAACAACACCCAATTCAAACAAATAATATTTTTTGAAAACCCAAATTCGAATTTAAAGTTTCAAAGCTTTTTATTGGTTTTCAATGGTGGAATTGCTTCTCTCTTGTGCAAGATACGTGGGGGGGATGTGGATAGTGAAATGTAGGGGGGGGATATAGAGAAAGAAACGTGGGGGGAGTGGGAGTGATTGTAGGAATTGATTAATTATCCTTAAATCCTAAAAAAGTACATCATTGATAATTTTGTATATAGGAGGTAATTAATGTGAAACTTGAGTAGGGAGGGTAATAAAGTTTTTAATAGTGTATAGTTATGTAAAAATTCCTTAAATATAAGATGTGAAGTTAGAGTGAAGTCTGTGTTGGGCACAAGCCCATATTGTCCAGCCAAAGTCCCAAAGGCCTAATCCTATTCTCTTTTGGTTTCCATTCCTATTTGAAATTGGATTCGGGGTTTATTCCTATTTTGAGTGGGTATTGGCTTTAAGAGAAAGCACCACTCATGATCTATAAATAGGACAACCTTGGAGAATTGTTCTATACTTATTGATACAAGTCTTTAAAAGACTTAAGCATATAAGAGTGGTTTTTGAGAGAGTTTTCATCAAGAGAGAAGAGAGAAGAAAAGTATTTGTTTTGCTGCATATTTTTATTCCGACCAGCCAACTTCAAATTACGTTTTCCAATTCGTTAATCGTTGGATCGGGCTACAATTTTGGCTGAGTTTTTATAACATCTTGGTCTTTGAACGGTGAAGATTGGATTTGAAGGCACTTAGCATCTGATTTCATGCCTCGAGCAGAAGCTTTATTTTTGTGAATTCTCCTCTTTCTTCAATTGATTGGTTGTTCCTCTTCTTGCTATTGTTGCTCCGTGTTTGGCACTTGTTGTATAGCCAATTTGGAGGACTTTTGTAACTCTCTTATTCTTATAATGGAGCCTTTTGGATCTTTGTGATCCTATAGTTTTTACCTTCTATTTGAGGGGTTTTCCACGTTAAAATTTGATATTCTTTATCTTCTTTATTTTTAGGTTTGCCTTTTTCTCGACATAACACGGTATCAGAGCTTTGGTTATTTATCCGAGTTGTTACGAAATGGAGGCGAATATGAGCAATATGGTATGTTTAAATGGGAGAAATTATAATGTTTGGAGAAGCAAAATGAAAGATTTGTTGTTCGTGAAGAAGATGCATCTACCTGTTTTTTCAGCTCAGAAACCCGAGAGTATATCTAATGAAGATTGAGATTTCGATCACCAACTAGTATGTGGATATATACGACAATGGGTTGAAGATAATGTTCACAACTGTATTGTGAACGAGTCATATGCGAGATCATTGTGGGAAAAGCTAGAGACTCTTTATGCTTTAAAAATTGGGAACAACAAGTTGTTCCTACTAAAGTAATTGATGACCTTTAAATACAAGGAAGACAGTCATATCCTTGATCATATAAATAAATTTTAGGGCGTCTTTGATCAACTTTCTAGAATGGGAATTAATTTTGATGATGAGATACAAGGACTTTGGCTTCTTAATACTTTACCAGACTCTTGAGAAATGCTTCATGTTTCTTTGACAAATTCAGCTCCTGGAGGTAAGGTGACAATGGAATATGCCAAGAGTGGTGTGTTGAACAAGGTAAGGAAAAAATCTCAGGGTTCGTCCTCACAAGAAGATAACTTGGTTACAGAAGACCGGGGGAGAGATAGAACAAGAGGCTCGTGGAATAGAGGTAAAAGTAGAAGTAAAGAAAATTGATAATATTACATGCAAACATTGTGGCAAGAAAGGACATATCAAAAGGTTTTGCCGTAAGTTGTTGCAAGACATTAGAGAAGGAAAGAAAAGTGAAAATAACGAGAACAATGTTGTTGTTATTGTTCTAGATGACCTTCTTTTTGCTTATGATGAAAACGTCATCAATATGGTATCCCGTGAGACAAGCTGGATAGTAGATTCTGGAGCTACCTCATATGTCATACCAAGAAAAGATTTTTTCTCATCTTATACTCCTGTTGATTCTGCAGTGTTAAACATGGGCAATGCCGGTGAAGTTAAAGTGTTTGGTGTAGGCACAGTTTATTTAAAAACTAATAATGGTTTAACGTTAGTTCTTCAAGATGTCAAGCATGCTCCAGACTTTCCTTTCAATTTGATCTCCGCAAGAAGATTAGACGATGAAGGTTACCATAATGCCCTCGTTAATGGCCAATGGAAGCTCACCAAGGGCTCGTTAGTAGTGGCTCAAGGAGTCAAGTCTGGTTATTTATATGTGACGCAGGGATCTATTCTTAATGACTTCATAAATCTGGTGGAAAGTGACACTTTATCATAATTGTGACACAGAAGATTGAGTCATATGAGCGAAAGGAGGATGACGTGTTTGGCTAACAAAAGTTTGCTTTATGGATTAAAACAAGCAAAGCTGAAAAGGTGTATCCATTATAAAGCTGGCAAACAGAAAAGAGTTTCCTTTCATAGCCATCCTCCCTCAAGAAAGCCCGATTTATTGGAGCTAGTACACTCTGATTTGTATGGCCCTTTTAAAGTAAAGACAAAAGGTGGTGCACTTTACTTTGTGATCTTCATTGATGATCATTCTCATAAGCTCTGGGTGTATCCTTTGAAACCTAAAGATCAAGCATTTGGCGTGTTTAAGGAATTTCAGACCTTAGCTGAGAGACAGACAGGGAAGAAATTAAAATGTATTTGCACTAACAATGGTGGTGAATATTGTGGTCCATTTGATAACTATTGCAAGGAAAAAGGAATTCGTCATCAGAAAACTCCGCCCAAGATGCCTAAATTGAATGGTTTGGCAGAGACGATGAATAGAACTCTAGTTGAAAGAGTTAGATGCCTGCTTTCAGAGGCTAAACTTCCAAATACATTTTGGGTGGAAGCACTTAACACTGTTGCCTATGTTATCAATTTGTCTCCTGCTATTGCTTTGGATGGTGATGTCTTAGACAGAGTTTGGTTTGCCAAAGATTTCTTATGATCACCTGAGTTTTTGGTTGTAAAGCTTGTGTGCATATTCCTAAAGACGATAGATCAAAACTGGATGTCAAAACTAAGCAGTGCATCTTTATCGGTTATGGTCAAGATGAATTTGGGTATTGATTTTATGATCCAGTTGACAATAAACTTATTAGAAGTCGTGATGCAATATTCTTTGAAGACCGGAATATTGAAGATATGAGAAGAGAGATTCTCAGAGTAATGAGAGCTTAGTTGATAGTGATCCAGTTTCTTATGCTAAGGCACCTATTGCACATGAAGGAACCCAAGACAATGATGGAGATAGTGATCAAGATCAAAATGATCATCACGGTGTAGATGTTATGGATGCTTCATTTGATGAAGTTGTGATTGATCAGCAACCAATTCCCGCTAAGGCAATTACTTCGAATTCTCCTGAAACCTCTCTTAGAAGATCTACAAGGGAGAAGCAAAAAATCATGCGTTATCCTCCTGATGAGTATGTATTTTTGACTGACATGGGAAAACCTGAGAATTATGATGAAGCCATGCAAGATACTCATAAAGATCAGTGGATTGAAGCCATGGAAGATGAGATGAAGCCACTGCATGAGAATGGCACATATGAGTTAGTGAAATTATCGAAAGGTAAGAGAGTTTTACCTAACCAATGAATATTCAGAATAAAGCAAGATAACCATACCTCTGAGCCTAGATACAAGGCGACGTTAGTTGTTAAAGGTTTTAGCCAGAAGTAGAGAGTTGACTTTGATGAAATTTTCTCCCATGTTGTGAAGATGTCTTCTATTCATGTGGTTCTAGGCTTAGGTGCAAGTCTAGATTTAGAGGTTGAGCAGATGGATGTCAAGAATGCTTTTCTTCATGGTGATTTAAATGAGTATATTTTTATGGAGCAGCCTGAGGACTTCGTAGGTAAGCTTGCAGATAAGCATGCAGTTTGCAGGAAATTGGCAGGCATGAAACCTATCAAGAGTTCCTCTAATTGAAGACATATTTGGCCCCTTGGCTGGAGGGGGGTTTATTGGGAACATACCCATATTGTCCAGACAAAGACCCAAAGGCCTAATCCTATTCTCTTTTGGTTTCCATTCTTATTCGGAATTGGATTTGATGTTTATTCCTATTTTGAGTGGGTTTTGGCTTTAAGAGAAAGCACCACTCATGATCTATAAAAAGGACAACCTTGGAGAATTGTTCTATACTCATTGATACAAGTCTTTGAAATACTTAAGCGCCTAAGAATGGTTTTTGAGAGAAGAAAAGTATTTGTTTTGCTGCAGATTTTTATTCCGAGCAGCCAACTTCAAATTATGTTTCCAATTCGTTAACCGTTGGATCGGGATGAAATTTTGGCTGAGTGTTCGTAACATCTTTATCTTTGATTTTGATGGTGAAGATCAGATTTGGAAGTCCGTAGCATCTTATTTCAAGCCTCGAACAACAACTTTATTTTTGTGGATTTTCCTCTTTCTTCAATTGATTAGTTGTTGCTCTTGTTGCTATTGTTGCTCCGTATTTGGCACTTATTGTGTATCCAATTTGAAGAACTTTTGTAACCCTCTTATTGTTATAGTGGAGCCTTTTGGATATTTGTGATTTCGTGGTTTTTACCTTCTATTTGAAAGGTTTTCCACGTTAAAATTTGGTGTTCTTTATCTTCTTTATTTTTGGGTTTGCCTCTTCCTCGACATAACAGTCTGAGATTATATTATTGCCTTTTTTTTAATTTAGTGTTTGGTGTCAGATGTCTGTGGTACACGTAATACATTCTGGGCTCAACTAATTCGAAAATTGGATTTGTGCCAAAGAGTATTGTTTTGCTCAAAAGTTAATAATGTACTTTGTAAGCTAGGAAACAATCAAAAAATGTGAAAAGGGTAAATCGTAATCAAATATAATAACCCTAGAGATGAAAAAGTGAAGTTATTGTTGTAGATCTACTATTGTGAGATGATAACATGAACTCAAGAGAAGATGATTGTTAGAGATAGAGGTGGAGAGAGAATAGGTTAAAATGAGGGAGTTGTATTATTCGAGAATAACACTGATGATCCTTTACAATGGGAAGGTCCCCTTTATATAATAAGAGACCTTTAAAATAATTACAAAAGTACAAAATGTAGTTGACGTCCTCCTAACAAGGGCGCCAGGTCATAACCGGCATCGCCTTCGTTCTTACGTCTAAGCCGTACCCTTACTTTAACGGGCGTATGCTTCACTGGGCGTACCCTTCAGAGTAGAGACGTTGAGGGCCAAATTTGATTCCATACAGTTAGTCCCTCTGCTCGTTGGAGGTGTATCTAATAGACGTCTTCAACGGGCGGACATGCAGACCTCGCCTTTGGAAAATTTGTACTTACTACAGGTGCAGTGTGAATGAGGTGAGATATATGGCGTTGTCGAGATGCTGACGCATGGTTCCCTTTTCGAAATGACGTCATCTCCCACATGAATCATGATTATACTTGCTCCCGAGGCGGTTCAGGGGATGACGTGATGTTCTAATTTCCTGCACACATTTTGAATCATGCCCCTTCAATTTCCGCGCATCCTGGCCCTATAAATAGAGGGGAGGTTCAATTTGTTTTATCTTTCGAACCTTTGAACTTCTTCTGCTTCCTTTTTCATCTTTCTTTCTAACAACCGCTATTTTGTGTGAGACTTTTCCGTTTCTTTTGTAACCACACTTCTTATCGTTAGAGCCTTGCTTCTTTATAGAAAATACCATGAAGAAATATGGACATAGTAGTAAAAAGGCCAAAGATAATGCCCCATCTATGGTTTCTCCATCTTCAAGTGGTGAAGGGGAAAAGGCGGAGAAGGCCCTTATTCCTCTTAGTATAGACAACGTCCTCCCAAAGGAGATGTATATTCGCAGGGATTTCCCGACTAAGAGCCCTGCCCTTCCCTGGGAACACAGCAAGTTATTGCAATCTCACTTAGATGATCTTAGAGAGACGCACCACATTCCGGACCATGTGGAAATGGTGCCGGCCGGGACGGACTATGCCAATGTGCACCGGCCTGGGTATTGTGCGTTCTATGAATACCCACTCTTAATTGGTTACAATCTTCCAATCTACCCCCTAATGGAGGAGCTTTTCCGTTTTTACAATGTGTGCCCGGCTCAGCTCACTCCCTATACCTTGAAGTTGTGTCGCATTATGACTACCTATGCGGCCAGGGCTAAATGCAGCGTCTCGATCCACAACCTTTTACAATTGTTCAGCACTGGTTACTTGAGAGGTACCATGCTACAGCTAAAAAGCCGTGGCACAAGAGGCTTGGTCATTAAATCCGACGACAAGACTAATTGCCATTTTTGGCGTAAATACTTCTACATCAGGACGAAGCACCTGGTGTCGAATCCCGAAGGATTCCCAGAAAGTTGGAACCCGGAACGTAAGTACTTTTACTCGTAGAATTCAAGACTGCTTGCGATTTTAACCATACGTCCATTGTGATTTCTTTGCTTTTGCCTCCTTTTTTTCTTGTAGCGAGGGCTTCTCCACCTCGATTCGTTGAAGATATTAGGTCGTGGGTGGAAAGAATAATCCCGTATGCGGAGGAATGTCGCACATGGGCTGCATTTCTTGAACGATACGGCCCTCCAGGTAACTCTTGGGCTATGGTTTGGAGGTTTCCTCAGGTCTTGTTACCTGACTTATTCGTGTTGGCAGGTATGAGCACTCCTAGAAAGAAGAAGAAGAGCACCGTTACCCCACCTGGGGCGGAGGCTGACTCTGAAGACAGATATATACCCTGTGGCTCGCCTAGTGATGGCGCTCCGGAGGCTCCTCAACCTGAGGTTACGCCTGTGGCGGCGTCCATAAGTGAAGCAAATCCCTCACTGCCATCCCCATGGCCTGTGGAGGAGACTTCTGAGGGCGAGGAGCCGCCAGAAAGGAAAAGACGCTAGTTGATGATTGGCAAGGGAATAGCCACAGCAGATAAGAGGGTGAGCGAGCCTCATCGGGAATCAAGGCCAGTTTTTATGGTCGACGCCATCCGTTCTGGGAGGTCAGCCCATCAAGGGAGGGCAGTTCCTAATGCCACCCCAGCACGTATTCTTGAGAGTGGTTCGTCAGCTACCGCTGAAGAAACCGGCGATGGAGAGAAGGAGGACCCTGAGGTCACCCTCGCGGATGCAGATGCAGATACGAGAGGTTCGGTCTGTGTGGGGATGATGGCGGGACCACCAAATTCTGATCCTAGGTAGGTATAACCTATTGTAGCATAGTGAGCAGGTCGCTTGGATATGACCATGTTATGTGCGGCTGCTGAGCATGAAACGTTAAAAGGTGCTAGCGACAAGGAATTATCCCGAAGGGTTGCTGGTGCGGCCTTGCAGGTATATTTTGGTTTTCTTCACATATCGTAAAGTATACTTTGAAGCATACTGACTTGTTTTTCCTCTTTTTCCTCTTCTTTAGACCCTCATCTTGGAGGTAGAGAGGGGGCGGCGAGTACAAAGGAAGGCCGCCACTTTTAACAAGGTGGTGAAGAAGTACCGGCGGTGCCGTGCCAAGCATCAAACACTGGCGGACCTACTCAAGCAGGACCTAGAATTTCGGGTTTTCCGCGAGGGTTTGGAGCGACCGGAGGCCCAGCTGAAGCGAAGGGTGGACGAGGTGGGGCAAGTTGATGACCAACTGATGGCCGTTTTGGCTCGGAATATTGAACTAGAGACTCTTCTCCAGTCAAAGGAAGAGGAGCTGGAGGTCGGCCGTGGGGTAGCGACGGAAGCCGCTGTTTTGTGAGCCAAGGTCGCTGCCTTGACCGCCAAGCTCGATGCCAAGGCAGCTGAGTTTGAGGCCCTTAAGCAGACAGTTGCGCCCAGATCTGATGAGGATGCACATGGCGAGGCACAGGAGATGTGGGTGTACGCTGAAGCCAAGTTGGTCGTGTTTGAGGAGCTCTTAGCTGCGGGCCGAGCTACAAAGGCGGAGGTTCAGGATCAACGACGTATAGCTCAGGTCGCCCGTGAGGCCTGCGGGTATAGCTCCGATTCCCCAGATTGGGTGGGCTATAATTCCGAAGATGTTAACCGTCTAGGTTCTGGGTCCTGGATTTCTACAACTTATTAGGCCGGGGGCAGCAGTGGGCGAGATGGAGGACCGGTGGGGGGCGGTGCACGGAGTGGTGGACCTCCTTAGGAATTGTATTTATTTTGTTCTGCTGTATTTGGAGATGTAAATGGGTCCTTTTGTATATGTATTTTTTGATGATAATGGAAGTTATACTTTTGTTGTTACTCTTTTCCCGAGCCGTACTCTTTTATTTTTGGTATCTCGTTTCCACAAAGTAGATGTTCGCTTATTTGTAAGGTTCTAAGTATGCTTCTCGAATGTTGCTTGTGTTATCCACCGATGGGAGGCGGCTTCGATGCCAAATAGTGGCGGCTTTAGTTAATAGTGGCGTTGCTTCATCTGCTACTTTACGTGCCTTGCGCCGCAATCGAACAAGATTAGTGATTGTTGACGATGGGGACTTTAGCCGTAATATCATCGATGGCCTTAGCCATGTATGTAACTTTGATTGTCGTCGGGTTACTCATTTGTCGTAGTCGATCTGGGTCGACTTATTGATGACGGTGGCCTTAGCCATTTGCACGTTGGGGATGGCTTTGGCCATATACGTGACTTCGACTGTCGTCGAGTTACTTCGTTTGTCGTAGTCAAGTTGGATCAACTTATCGACGATGGTGGCCTTAGCCATTTGCACGTTGGAGATGGCTTTGGCCATATACGTGACTTCGACTGTCGTCGAGTTACTTTATTTGTCATAGTCGAGCTGGGTCCACTTATCGACGACGGTAGCCTTAGCCATTTGCACGTTGGAGATGGCTTTAGCCATCTACATGACTTTAACTATCGTCGAGTTACTTCGTTTATCGTAGTCGAGCTGGGTCGACTTATCGACGATGGTGGCCTTAGCCATTTGCACGTTGGAGATGGCTTTGGCCATCTACGTGACTTCGACTGTCGTCGAGTTACTTCGTTTGTCGTAGTCGAGCTAGGTCGACTTATCGACGACGGTGGCCTTAGCCATTTGCACGTTGGAGATGTCTTTGGCCATACACGTGACTTTGACTGTCATCGAGTTACTTCGTTTGTCGTAGTCTAGCTGGGTCGACTAATCGACGACGGTGTCCTTAGCCATATGCACGTTGGAGATGGCTTTGGCCATATACGTGACTTCGACTGTCGTCGAGTTGCTTTGTTTGTCGTAGTCGAGCTGGGTCAACTTATCGATGACGGTGGCCTTAGCCATTTGCACGTTGGAGATGTCTTTGGCCATATACGTGACTTTGACTGTCATCGAGTTACTTTGTTTGTCGTAATCGATCTGGGTCGACTTATCGACGATGGTGGCCTTAGCCATTTGCACATTGGAGATGGCTTTGGCCATATACGTGACTTCGACTGTCGTCGAGTTGCTTCGTTTGTCGTAGTCGAGCTGGGTCGACTTATCGACGATAGTGGCCTTAGCCATTTGCATGTTGGAGATGGCTTTGGCCATATACGTGCTTTGACTGTCGTCGAGTTGCTTCGTCTGTCGTAGCCGAGCTGGGTCGACTTATCGATGACGGTGGCCTTAGCCATTTGCACGTTGGAGATGGCTTTGGCCATCTATGTGACTTCGACTGTCGTCGAGTTACTTCGTTTGTCGCAGTCGAGCTGGGTCGACTTATTGACGACAGTGGCCTTAGCCATTTGCACATTGGAGATGGCTTTAGCCATTCATACATTTGAGATGGCCATGGCCGTTCATATATTGGAGATGGCTGTAGCCGTTCATACATTGGAGATGGCCATAGCTGTTCATACATTGGAGATGGTCGTGGCCGTTCATAAATTGGAGATGGCCGTAGTCGTTCATACATTGGAGATGGCCATGGTCGCTCATATATTGGAGATGGCCATAGCCGTTCATACATTGTAGATGGCCGTGGCCATTTATATATTGGGGATGGTCATAGTCGTTCATACATTGGAGATGGTCGTGGCCGTTCTCATGTATTGGAGATGGTCATAGCCGTTCATACATTGGAGATGGCCGTGGCCGTTCATATATTGTAGATCATGCTAGTTAGTCCCTTTATTATGCCAACCAGGAGAGCTGATGGAGTGGCTGGTATGATAAACTTGTTCCACAAATATCTCCAGGTGTCCCCTCTGTTGCCTCGTTAAAAACCTTCCCGAGAAAACCCAATTGGGACAAACCTTGGGTAAGTGAAAAAGAGTGTGACTCGAGAGATGCATTTTAAAAATGGAAATACTTGAGGTAGGCGACGTTCCAATTGTTTTGGAGAGTTCTTCCGTCCATTGTTTCTAGTTGAAATGCTCATTTACCTGCTACTGCTGTAATCTTGTAGGGTCCGTCCCAATTGGTGCCCAACTTTCCTTCGCTTGGGTCTTTTGATGCCAATGTTTTGGCCTTGAGGACGTAATCTCCCGCTTTGACTGATCTTATTTTGGTTCTTTTGTTGTAGTACCTTTCAACCTATTGTTTCTGGGCCACCATTCTTATGTAGTCCATTTCCCTTCTTTCCTCGGCCTCGTCGAGGTCTTGAAGCCTGTTTGCGTCGTTCTCTGTTCCGCTGGTATGTGAATATCTCAGGCTAGGTTTACCGATTTCGACTGGTATAACTGCGTCGGTTCCGTAGACCAGCGAATATGGTGTTTCTTCTGTACAAGATTTTGGTGTGGTCCGGTGCGCCCATAATACTTCCGGTAGTAGCTCGGACCATAGCCCTTTGGCTTCTTCGAGTTTCTTTTTCAGTATGTTCAGTATTACTTTGTTGGAAGACTCTGCTTGGCCGTTGGCGGCGGGGTGTTATGGCGTGGAGAGTATTCGCTTAATGTGCCACTTGTCGAAGAACTTTGTTGTCTTTTAAATGACAAATTATCGTCCGTTGTCACAACTAATTTTATTGGGGATGCCGAAGCGGCAGATATTCTTCCATATGAAGGCAATGACTTCCTGTTCGCGTATTTAGGTGTACGCACCTGCTTCCACCCACTTGGAGAAGTAGTCAATTAAAACTAATAGAAATCGTACCTTTCCTCATCCCGCTGGTAGGGGAGCGACTATGTCCATTCCCCATTTGATTAAAGGCCATGGGGAAGTAACTGAGTGGAGAGGCTCTCCTGGTTGGTGTATCATGGGGGCGTATTTTTGACATTGTTTGCATTGGCGAACGTATTCCGCTGCTTCCTTCTTCATGGTGGGCCAATAATAATTGGCTCGTATTATACAGCGTACGAGGGCGCGGTTGCCTGTATGGGCGCCGCGATGAACCTCGTGTACCTCCTCTAGTACTGGTCTCGTTTGGTACGGCCCTAGGCACTTGGCTAGGGGTCCGCCAAACGTCCTTTTGTAGAGCTCGCGGTTTATCAGGCAATACCTGGCAGCCTATACGCGGAGCTTCTTCACTTCTTTTTTGTCGAGTGGGAGTGTGCCATCCTGTAGATAGGATACAAACTGGTTGCACCAGTCCCAAGTCATATTTAAGGAAAATACCTAAGTGTGATCGATGGCTGAATGGAGGAGGGTGACCACGCTTTCTCTATCGAAGTTTTTAGTGGCTGCGGCCAATTTTGCTAGGCTGTCTGCTTCGACATTCCGCCCCCTTGGAATTTGTTCGAAGCAGCATTCGTTGAGCTCAGCCATTAGTCTGCGGATCTCTGAGCGATATTTCTGCAATCTCTACTCCTTGATTTGGTAAGTCCCAGTGACCTGGTTCACTACGAGTTGGGAGTCGCAGTGGAGGACGAGTCGTCGAGGCTAGTTTTATACCTGCAATAACGGCCTCGTACTCGGCCTCGTTGTTAGTCATTTTGGGGCACCGCACGGACTGGCGAATTATTTCGCCTGTAGGGACCTCAAGAACGAGTCCCAGTCCTGATCCCGAGGCATTAGTGGTGCCGTCTGTGTACAGAGTCCATAAGTCGGTATTTGAAGGGGTACGACGTTCCTCCAGTTCCACCTCTGGCAGTATTTCTGCGCTGAAATCGGCTATAAAGTTGGCAAGTACTTGCGACTTAATGGCGGTTCTCGGGTGATACGAGATGTCATGCTCGCTGAGCTCTATAGCCCATCTGGCGAGTCTACCCGATAATTCGGGCTTGTGTAGGACGCTTCTCAGTGGAAAGGTCGTCACTACTTTTATGGGGTGGCATTGAAAGTAGGGTCGGAGCTTTCGTGAAGCTACGACCAATGCCAGGGCTAATTTATTAAGGTGCGGATACCGTGTTTCGGCGTCCACTAAGGTTTTGCTAATATAGTAAATAGGAGATTGCGTACCTTCATTTTCGCGAACCAGGACTGCGCTGACGGTGACCTCAGAGACGGCTAGGTATACCAGCAGGGGCTCGCCCGGGCTTGCTTTTGCTAGTAGTGGTGGCGAAGATAGATACGCCTTCAATTTTCTCAAGGCTTCGACGCATTCTTCGTTCCAGTGCAATCCTTTGTCTTTTCTCAACACATTGAAAAATTTATGGCACTTATCGGAGGACCATGAGATGAATCTGGATAGGGCGTCTATTCGCCTCGTCAACTTTTGTACCTGTTTTTTGCTGCTCAGAACCTCAGGTATTGCATCTATCATTTAATTCGTTCCGGGTTGACCTCGATGCCTCGTTGGGACACGAGAAACCCCAAAAATTTTCCCGAGGCTACGCCGAAGGCGCATTTCTCGGGGTTTAGCTTCATCCCATACCGCCTTAGTATTTCGAAGGCCTCCGTTAGGTAGTTGACGTGGTCTTCTCTCTTTGCCAATTTTACCAGCATATCATCGATATAAACCTCCATGGTCCTACCGAGCTGCTCCTTGAACATTCTGGTGACCAATATCTGGTACGTAGCTCCTGCATTTTTTATCCCGAAGGGCATTACCTTGTAGCAGTATGTCCCTTGATGGGTGATGAAAGTTGTTTTCTCCTGGTCTTCCTCGGCCATCATGATTTGGTTGTAGCTGGAGTAGGCATATAAAAAGCTCAGCAGTTCATGTCTCTCTATGGCGTCGATCAACTGGTCGATATGGGGTAGTGGGAATGAATCCTTCGAACATGCCTTGTTCAGATCAGTGAAATCCACACACATTCTCCATCTCCCATTTTTCTTTTTGACCATGACGACATTGGTGACCCACTGGGGGTATTTCGATTCTCTGATGGAACCATTGGCCAGTAGTTTGTCTACCTCCTCACTAACCGCCTCATTGATGGCGGCATTGAATTTCCTTCTCATCTGCCGCACGGGCGGATGTAGTGGGTCAGCTTGTGGGTGGCGACGTCTCACGGAATTCCCGACATATCTGCATGGGAGAAATCAAATAGGTCTGCATGGTTAGTTAGGAATTCACGATACTTGGGTCGACGAGGCCATGCCCGATGTAGGCTTTCTTCGCAGGGTCGGTGTCGTCCAATTGGACCGGGTCGAGATCTTTGATCGTTGCTTTACAGGCTTCCACGATGTCGGGCTCTCTAATGGCGTCCATTGTCGGGTCGACATTAGTTCCTGACACGACTAATTGTTATGCCTTTGCACTCACCCCCTTCAATTGTTAGGTGTGGGCGTAATCTTGAGCTATTTTATAGCATTCCTGCGCGGTGCGTGGCTCGCCCCTAATGCTGAACACTCCCTATGGGGTAGGGAATTTGATCACTTGGTAAAGGCTTGAAGGTACCACTCGCATGGCATGTATCCACGGGCGTCCTATGATGACGTTGTACATCGTTTCTTGGTTTATTACATGGAAAGTTGTTTCCAGCGTGACTCATCCCGCTAAGACGGGAAGTGTTATTTCTCCGGATGTCCGTTCCACTGCATTGTTGAAACCAGTTAGTGTTATGCAGCGTGGTATTACCCTATCCTCGAGCCCCATTTGTGCGAGGACCCTTGGGTGGATAATACAGGCGCCGCTTTCGTCGTCGATCATGACCCTTTTAACATTTGTATCAGCGATACGTAAAGTAATAACTAAAGCATCATAACAAAGGAAAGACAAACCATCGGCATCAGACTTATCGAAGGTGATACTATCTTCGAAGTCGTCATACCGTTCATGGGCGATGGTCCTCTTCAGTCTGTGTGTTCTGGCAAATTTGACGTGATTGATCACTGAGTCGTCACCGCCTCCGACGATCATGTTTATCGTGCACGTTGGGGAAGGTGGCTTTGGCGGCCTGCGGGGTTATTCCCGTCTGCGTGCAAAGTTGATTTTCCCTTTGTCGCTAAGTAATTCCCTCAGGTATCCCTGGTTCAGCATCCTAACCACTTGCTACCGTAAGCATATGCAGTCTTCGGTTTTGTGTCCCTGATCCTGATAAAACTCACATAGGACGTTTGATTTCCTCGTGGGGGGTCTGATTTCATCTTCTGCGGCCACTGCACCTTTGGTGCCCAGCTTCTCCACTGCATACACTATTTCTGAAGGAGACACACAAAAGTTATGGGCGGATAATAAGGGGGGCGTACCATTTTTGTTTCGAAATGGGGCGATGTGTCACTGTAATGCGTCCGTATGTCTTGGTGGCGGATAGGAGGATTTGGTGTATGGCTAATGTCGGTCTCTGTTGGAGCGTGGGAGTTGTTCTCGCCGTCCTTCATTGCGTCGATCTCTCCTTATTTCTGAGTGTATCGCTGTTAGCCGTTGGGTCGGCCTATTAAGTCATCCTCGTCCGCTCGTACCTCGGCGCAATAGGCGTTGTGGATCTCCTCCCATGTGGTAGGTGGATATTTTATGAGGCGGCTCAGCAGCTTCTTGGTTGCCCCGGAACCGTTCCTGCTTAGCCCGTTTTGGAAAGCGGCGACTGACATACCTTCCGATATGTTTGGCAGACTCATCCTTACCCTGTTAAACCTGGCTAGGAAGTCCCTGAGCCCTTCTCTTGTAGTTTGCCTGATGGCGAAGATGTCGTTGACCCTCGCTTCCACTTTTTTCGCACCTGCATGGGCGGTGACGAACTTATCCGCCATTTCTTCGAATGTTGATATCGCCTTGGCTGGTAACTGGGAGTACCATGTCAAGGCCCCTCCTGTCAACGTCTCGCCAAACTTCTTCAGCAGTACTGACAGTACTTGTTCTTTTGATAGATCGTTGCCCTTCACAGCAGTGACGTAGTGGATCAGGTGATCCTCGGGATCTGTGGTTCCGATCGTACACCCTCAAGTAGGGAGGCATCTTGAAGGTCTTTGAGATAGAGTAAGGAGCAGCTTCTTCAGTGTATGGTTGTTCTCCGAACCTTCCCACGTCGCGTTTTGGTAGCAACTTAGGGGCTCCAGGGATTGTGTCGACTCTCTCCTGGTGTTCCTTCATTTGGTCGCGGAGTGCCTTGTTTTCATTTTCCATTTCTTCCATCTTCTTTAGGATGGTTGTTAGCGTACCATCGTTGGTCTGTGCCTCGATGAGTTGGTCATTTACTCGTGTAACCTCAGGTTCGCCCGTGGCAGTGGTGGTGCTTATTGTTGGTACACGCCTGATGTTGTTTTGCAGTGATTTCTCGACCAAGCCACTTAGGGTATTTGTTAGCCATTCTTCCAGTAGCTTTTTAACAACCGGGGGCGCTTCTTTAGCAGCAGACGTGGAAGCTCCTTTTTCATTCAAGATCGTCAGATCTTCGGAGATGAGATCTCTGCACCTGGTGTGACGCTGGGGGTTGCATTCGGGATGCCATTGTCAATAGCCTCGTTGAGAGGACCGAGGAGATTGGCTGTGACACCCGCTATAGCTTTCGATCTTGTATTATTTTCGGCCATCTTTTATTTTCGTGTGGTGTAGAGAAAAGTAGTTGGTTGATCTCTAGGTGGATACTATGATTTTGATTCTCGAAATCGCCACAGACGGCGCCAAATTGTTTTGCTCAAAAGTTAATAATGTACTTTGTAAGCTAGGAAACAATCATAAAAATATAAAAAGGGTAAATCGTAATCAAATATAATAACCCTAGAGATGAAAAAGTGAAGTTATTGTTGTAGATCTACTATTGTGAGATGATAACATGAACTCAAGAGAAGATGATTATTAGAGATAGAGGTAGAGAGAGAATAGGTTAAAATGAGGGAGTTGTATTATTTGAGAATAATTAACACTGATGATTCTTTACAATGTGAAGGTTCCCTTTATATAATAAGAGACCTTTAAAATAATTACAAAAGTACAAAACGTAATTGACGTCCTCCTAACGAGGGCGCCAGGTCTTAACCGGCGTCGCCTTCGTCCTTACGTCTAAGTCGTACCCTTACTTTAACGGGCGTATGCTTCACTGGGCGTACCCTTCGGAGTAAAGACGTTGAGGGCCAAATTTGACCCTATACAAGTATATTTTGAGGGGGTAAAGAGTTTCCTATCAAAAATAATTTTATAGTCGCTCTCATACTCTAATTAAATATAGAAAAATACTTATTACTTCATCATGGTGGTGAACCATATTAGTATACTAGTCAAACTCAAGAACGCGGCAATCAATTGATATCCTAATCCAAGTACACACTCATAAGGTTAGAATGAATTTTATGGTGGCATTGACGAGACAAGTTAAATAGCTTTATAGCGGGGAGAAAACGATCATTGAGTATCTCATGGAATATTCCTTCTATCCACTCACTTGGTCCTACAATCTCGAGTTTTATAAATTTTTCATGTTTTTTATGGCATAGTGCTGAGATTGACAATGAAGGAATTCTATAACAAAAAATAAAAGGCTGACGAAACGAAATCGTGGGGTCTAAAAGTTGTGGTATAAACACAAATAATAATAATAATAATAATAATAATAATAATAATAATAATAATAATAATAATAATAATATCTTAATATCAAATATATTAGAATCGTATATAAATCCTCATTTCATTATTTAAACTTAAAACATATCTCTATGGTATAGAGCATCATTATCATTAATTTAGGATGGGCGCAATAATACTCTGAACATGTCAATCTAAAATCTCATACATTTATGTATAAGTTATCAAGGCAATTTTTTAGCATGAATAGATGAAATATATATCGGCTATAAATTATAAGTAATGCATAAAATTGTAGTTCTTCTTAGCTAATTTAATATGCACTGATATAATTTAGAATTAGAACTCCGTGTTTAATTTAATATGCACTGATATAATTTAGAATTAGAACTCCGTGTTTACCTTAATAAAGTCAGCCATTTTTTATATTGCCCGTTATACCTGTAACCTCAACTCAGAATTAAATGTCAAATCATTGCTCGAGAGAAAGAACTAATTTCCTTGAAATTGCTAGGAATTTAGGGTATAATTTTGTAGTATGAATTATTCGTCACTATATTTTTGACAATCTCAGCCATTCTTCTAGACCGATTTGAATTATATTAAAGAAAAGGTTAGTTTTGAGACTATAATTTTAATAATACGAATAATTAATGGTCGGTTTAAATATTTATTTGTAATGAAACTATCTCCGGAGCATAAGATATGGGAAGTCATATTCCCTATCCTAGTAGTTAAAGTAGGGAGTGGATTTGCTCCAGTGTTAATTGCTCCGGTAATCTTCAATAGTGAGCTTGATGGTTGCTATGTGTCCAGAGAATATTTGAAGGACTAGATCTTTAATTTTGCTTCTATTTTAAAAAGATAAAATAAATAAAATGAAACAAACAAGTGAGAACAGATTTTACAGAGTTGTATAAATCATAAAATAAGCCGACGGAAAAGCTTTTGTATTAAAATAATGGTTAAGAAAACAAATAGAGAAAATCCAACAGAAACAATTTGACAGAACATTTATTCCTCAAGTGTTTTCAATTACATAAAAAGGTAAATAAATTAAACGAGCGGGAATAATTTTGAAAGAGTTGATTTTTGTTTGATCACAATTTTTTATTTTTACTGAAATAGGGTAAATTTAAAATAAAAATAATTAAGTGGCAGTGATTTGATGAGAATGTTATTCTTTAATTGTGAATTTTATTTACAAAAAGAAGGTAAATGAAAATAAAAATAGGGCTCCATTTTATTTATTTCACCTTTTTAATAAAAATAAATATTATGAGTAAAGAATAATGAATCTAGTCCCGTTAATCTTTTCTGGACATATGGCAAACATCAAATCCACTATTGAACATTACCTGAGTAATTTTCACTGGAGCAAATTCGCTCCCGTTAAAGTATTCATGACATTCATTCAAAACTCATTAATTTATTATCATTGATATTTTTAAGTATTGGAAGTGGATTATAAGAATCCATAACTTATGGGATATAATTTCTTCTTGTTTTATGTATAGTTGTCTTTTTTTTTAAGTATTGTCAAAGATCAAAGGCCATTATCAAGAAGGATTTATATGCTTCTCATTCGTGAAAGGATGAAAAAGTGCGAATTTTCTTTATAGCAACTATACTCCGTCAATTTCTTGTATTCGAATTTGTAAGTCATTATCAAGAAACCTTCTTCTTTTTTTGCTTGAAAAGGAAATTATGTTATATAGTATTAATGAAGGTTATATAATTAGCCTTTTCGTAGGCACATCGTCCCAATAAAATCCTAGCATTTTTCTTGTATTCTTCTCTTACTTTTATCAGATTTTAAATCACTGAGGATTATTTTTGTCAAGAGTTTGATCATTTTCGGAACTAGCTAGAAACAATTTTATTTTTAAATATTAAATCTCCGACATTCACATCATGAAACTAAGCGACGTGCCCCCCTTCTTTTTCTTTTTAAATGGATGGATTTATTAACGATCAGACTGATAAATATATATTTTTGTACAAAATAAAAATAAATTAATTAAGCTAGATCTTTTAGTACTATACGAGAAATTTCTTAAAATACTATATATTACTATTAGATTCCTTTCAAATAATTACCCATGGTTTTATTTTGTTTTATTAAAAGAGAAGAAAATTCATTACCACTTTATTCTATTTATGATTTCGCGTTGACCTCATTAAACAAATAACTATATAGAAGGATAAATAATTCAATTTTTTTTTTTAGATTCAACGCCTTTCATTAAACAAAGATACCATACAAACCAAAACATAATAAAAACATACAAGAAAAATAAAAACTCCAAGCAAATATAGGAGAGACCTTCTCTAAACTATGCTCCTTTTCTATTTGCAAACTTAAACACAACCAAAAAGAAAATAAACATTAAATTGAGTTGTAACTAGATTATCTTATTATGAAGAATCTATTAAAATATTTTATCTCGGAATCAATGTTACTCTTTCCTTCTCTTTTTGACCATTTGGGTTTCGTTTGAGTGAATTATTACATGGGTTTTTCACAAATTTACACGTAGATATTTATAGAATTGAAATATATGAAAAGAGTATCAAGATTTTCCTTGCCCTGACTCAGGTTCATGTAAGTGTTTCCGTATTTCCTAAATTTAGTTGACGAATAATCCTTTCTTGCGGATAAATACAACCTTTACATGCAAGTAACACGTCATGAAACTAGCCAACATGCCTTTTTTTTCCTTTTTAAATGGAGGGCTTTATTAATGATCAGACTAATAAATATATTTTGGTACAAAAAAATAAAATTAATTAAACTAGGTCTTTAAATGCTATACGAGAAATTTCTTGAAATACTATATATTACTTCTTAATTATTACTACTAGATTCCGAATATTGAAATTTGCTTTCAAATATTTATTTTTGGTTTTATTTTATTTTACTAAAAAAAGGAGAAGAAAAATCAGTACCAATTTATTATATTTATGATTTCGAGTTAAGCTCAGTAAACAAATAACTATATAAAAGAATAATATTTTTTTTCAGGATCAACGCCTTTCATTAAACAAAGATACTATACAAATCAAACCATAATAAAAATATACAAGAAAAATAAGAACTCCAAGCAAATATATGAGAGCCCTTATGTAATCTATGCTCCTTTTCTATTCGCAAACTTAAAGAAACGAAAAAGGAAAAAATAAACATTAAATTGAGCTGTAACTAGATTATATGATTATGAAGTACCTATCAATATTTTATCTCAGAATAAATGCTACTCCTTCCTTCTCATGTTGATCATTTGGGGTTTGTTTGAGCGAGTTATTACATAGGTTTTTCGTAAATTTACATATAGATATTTATAAAATTGAAATATATGAAAAGAGTATCAAGATTTTCCTTGCCCTAACCCGCGTTCATGTAAGTGTTTCTGTATTTCTTAAATTTATTTGACGAAGAATCTTTTCTTGCGGATAAATAAAATATTTACATGCACGTAACACATCTTGAAACTAGGCGACGTGCCCCCTTTTTTTCCTTTTTTAAATGGAGGGCTTTATTAATAATCAGACTAGTAAATATATTTTGCTACAAAAACAACAACAAATTAATTAAACTGGGTCTTTCAGTACTATACAAGAAACTTCTTGAAATACTATGTATTACTTCTTAATTATTACTACTATATTCCGATTATTGAAATTTGCTTCAAATATTAACCTCTAGTTATTTGTTTTACTAAAAAAGGAGAAGAAAATTCAGTATCAATTATTCTATTTATGATTTCGTGTTGAATGAACAAATAACTATATAAAAGGAGAAATACTTCAGTTTTTTTTTAGAATGAGCACCTTTTATTAAACAAAGATACTATACAAAACAAACCATAATAAAAATATACAAACAATAAAATAAAAACTCCGAGCAAATATAAGACAGACCTTCTCTAATCTGTGCTCCTTTTCTATTCGTAAAATAAAACAACCAAAAAAAAAAAAAAAGCAAATGTCTATTCTTTCATTCTGTGGACTTTGAGGACCTCCAACCAATGAGGTGATGACAAATAATGGTGCACATATTATTAATTAATAAATTAATTAAATCAGTTCGAAATAAAATAAAATTGTTGAACAAAATGCACACAGGGAAGCTTCGGTTTTAAGGAAGAAGAGATGATAGAGACAAAGTACGATAAACAACTGTGCAAAAATGGAGAGAGAGAAAAGTTGACCAATGATCATAAGTTGGTAAATTAGTTGTAAAAATTAATTATCAGCCTTATTTTAACACCGTAGTCCATATACTGCTAAATACTCCAGACAACCAATCTCTTTTCAGTTATAATCATAAGTCCATAGACTTTCATTGCTACTCCTTTTGTGTCCTCCTCAATTTCATCGCCTCTTAGAGCAAATGACCAATCCAACTCCTATAAAATTCCAGTAAAAACAAGGGTTTTTGCATTCATTACATTAACTCAAAACGATCTTTGTGTTGTACGAGCAATTTTTTTGTATACAGAGAGAATTAGATTGTTATACAATTGGATTGCCCCCATGGCATTGGAGAGTCCAGTTGCCGAAATCCGACAGAGTCCGGTAAGATACCCGGAAGTTGATTTGTCGGGTCTGAATTTGAATGACGGAATTGAAAGTCCATTAACGCCGCCGGCGAGAGTGGCCGACGATATGATATATGTTGCCGTCGGGAAAGACTTGAAGGAGAGTGAACCTGCTCTGAAGTGGGCTTTGCACAAATCCGGTGGAAGGAGAATTTGCATTCTTCATGTTCATACTCCAGCTCAGAAGATACCCATGAGTAATTAACTTCTTTTATTTTGTGTTTCCTTTTTATTTTTTCCAAATTGATATGATTCTTGGTGCACAAGTTTTGATTTTTTTAAATCTTGGCTTGCTATAAGGTGTTTTGGAAGAGGTAAGGTATTTTGGAAGAGGTGGTTTGTTGAGTTAGTTTGGTTTGTTGAACTGTCTTGCTTCTTTTTTTCTGGCTTTCTGATGCTTGTTTAACTTATAAAGTCAGATGGTGGTTTATTTTATTATTGTTAATTTACTGATTGTTGAGGCATAAATTAATTGGACTTGTATACTTGATTAGCATCAGCTCCTAGTTATGCTGGAGAAAGTTGGTTGTTATTCTCTGGTTTGACTCTTGAGTTTTATGATAGGTCTGTTTTTTCATTCTTTAGTGAACATACCTACCTAATGAACTACTTTTGAACAATTTTTTATGCCCAAAATTCAGCTAAGGGAAGGTTAGTTCTTAATTTACAGTTCTTTAAAGCTTTCAAACTTGAGGATGCTACTATTTCTTCTGCAGTTGTACCTGGAATTAAGCTTATCAATCCCTTCTATTTCCCTAGTGAGGCTCAAGACTAATGATGTAGTGTTGAATAATTGCACACACATACTTTCTTTCTTTCTTTCTTTTCATTTGT